>VOMN01052133.1:0-25952 GCA_014899125.1 Orchestia grillus | reverse complement strand
TAGTTTGGCAGTATATTGACAAACATTATGCAGTTCTCCATCTATTTTAATGTGTATCAACTTTTTAACCAGAGATGGATTGAAAAGATAAACGATTATTTTTTCCTCGTTAGCTTTGAACTTGTAAATAATCACTTCAGTTGAATATTTTTATATTATGGAGAAAACGATCTTAATTTTCTTGGTTAGGAAAATCTGTTTAAAAATATTAACTTCCTCGTTAGTGTTTATTGATCCTTGAGTAACACACGAAAATACGATTTCAGCGACTTGGCACTTCAACAGTAGATGTAAATTCGTATGAAACACTACGTATGCGACGCCATAATTGTTCCATAGATTAATTTCGTTTATCAGAGACCTTCGGAGCACCAAAACGATAACGTATTTTTGCACCTAAGAGTTCACTGTGAAGATATATATTAACCCTATAAGGACTACGGCCAGTCTTGAAAGACATTAGAAAAACAGTGTGATCATAAATTCATATTTAGCCCTAAATGGGACAAATATTACAAAACTAAGTACACAAAACACAAACCCCTCTTTTCATGACGATTAGTTCATTTTAAAAACAGGTTCGTGTGAATTGAGTTGAGCTACAAGCTGTCTACTCGTTCCTATAGGAGGCCTGCCGTGGCCCACTTAAGGAGCCTGGATCTGGTCACGGCACCGCGTACAGACGACGGCTGAAGTTCTCACGCATTTCGCACGTCAGCCTCCCATGACAGTGCGCGTCTCGTGATAGGCGACATGAAGAGGAGGCAGCAATGCGGCTGAACTAATTAGTTCTTATGTCCGTTCTCATGTCCCGTGTTTTATACAACTTTTTGCTTACGCTTGTTGCTATTGAGGCGAAAACCTAGTTGGAATTTTCAAACAGTTTTCTAGTCAGCTCGGTGTTTTTCGGTGGTCGTATACGGGCAGCAACAGCGACATTTCAAAAACTAAATTTTCGGTAATCATCCGTGTAATGTATCAATGCATTTTCTTAATCACAAATTTTTACATTCGATGGCTGCCACCATTGTCATTAGATTTGGAACAGCGTCTCGACTGCGGCGGTGACATTCGTTGTGATCGCTGATCAGAGCAGCTCCTATTTACCCTATTGTGATATTCGAGGCGTGGCCGGACGAGACTACAACAAAGGAAATTTAGCGGTGAAGCTTAGCAGTTCCACTCTGTGCAACGGTGAGCACTCTGTCGAAAGTCTACTCCTTGCTTTCGCCCTTCGCTGGGTGCTGTCTCACGTGGTACAAGGAATCATCGATCAACTCGATACAATCCGAAGGTTGCCCTCTTGAATTTCAATGACGAATGATAGGATTCTGCTTCAAGTCTGTATTGTGACCTAAAACTAGTTACGGTATAGAAATTATTTGTGTAGCTTCCCGCTATATTTCAGTCGAAATGTCATGCTGGTTCGTATTGGTGAGAGAAAGGACTGCGGGAATGTTTAAATAGTCTGTAGTTAATAATTACAGAATTCCTTCCCGTAAAACACGTAATTCATGTTCGGCATTGAGAACCCAAACACACTTACCAAAAAGCTTGTGCTCTGAGCTGGATTTGCTAGTTGTGGACGTTAAGGTAAAAGTAGTACTCGTATTTGAAGTCTTCAAGCCAATCGCATAAAAATTCAATGAGCTTCATCATGCATGATAATCGTCGAACATGGCGGAAGCCGTTGGGAGCGGATCCCTGAATATTCCCCAATTCCCTTATTGTACAAATCATCGTCGCAAATAGGCCATTATTTCGCATCATCTAGGGGTTACGGCAAGCGCGTCTCCGGGTCCCATTGCGCTAGGATGATATTCGGTTTTGTCTTAATTGCATGATCAAAGCTGTAAATCCTTCGTAGCAGTTTCCCCTTGGTGTTTTTGAGATGCTGTTTATCTTCCAGTGTATTAGAGGACTTTGTGGTTTCATGCATTGTATTTTTCATTTTTGTGCGCATAATTATGTAGCTTTTCTTTTTGAATAGTAAAAACCTCAGAATTTTCCGGCTTTTGACTTCGGACCTACTACTGCACATCATGTTCTGTCGAAATACAGGATTTCTCATCGTACGCATGAGTATATAGTCTCTAACTCGTCATGGTCGAAGACACTGCTGTAGAAAATTGCTTTGATGTGCATATCACTGTACTGGCATAAATTAAAGGATTTTGAGGCGGTCACAGACTGTCGCGTCTGGTGTGACAGCACACGCACTTAAATGCCTTGCATAACGTACGTCGGCATGAGACGAGGCTGAGCCGTTTAGGTGGTGCAGATAATTTGTAAACGAGCGTAATTTTCTGAATCCTTTCCTCGACGTGGTGTGGAGACACAGCGCATCGACTGGCGTTAGGTGTTGCGTTTCTGCTCATTGGATGTAGCGTTTCTGCTCACTGGATGTTGCGTTTCTGCTCACTGGATGTTGCGTTTCTGCTCACTGGATGTTGCGGCTCCTGCCATGCGGGTGTGTGGCTGTATGTTGTCCTTGTTTAAGATATTTTCTTACATGCGACGACCTTGCATCTCCTAACGATCAATCATGTGCAGAAATAGGTAACTTTTACCAATGATTATTTACTAAAGTCCCGCAGCAATCCCTGTGAACAATGAATTGAACACAGTTTAAATTAGGTTTTCGAGCGACACGAATTCAACACAAAGTACTTTTCCTAAAAAGAAACTAATTACTTGCTTGATCATGGCTTATGGCGTGAGAACCCATCCGGAGCTATCCGGAGAACCCATCCGGGAGGCACAACACGAATGGCGCGCGGGAAAACGAGATTCTATTGTAAGTATTAGTGTGAAATTGCTTCGTTTACTGTATAGAATTATAGCTGAAGTGTTCATTTAAGGCTAAGTGCATGTCCGGGAGTGCATGTCATGCAGTGTTCATTGTTAACATACTTCATACAAGAGGTTTGTGCGAGGTAGTAGACCGCAATCGCATTGCGCTGAGCGTCGTACCGAGGCCTCCCACTCGCATCCACTGCCTCCCACTCGCATGTACTGCCTCCCACTCGCATCCACTGCCTCCCACTCGCATCCACTGCCTCCCACTCGCACCCATTGCCTCCCAGAGCAGCAAACGAGTTGCTTTAACTGCGAGGAGTTTCGATCATTATTTTAGGCTGTTTTCCGAGTAACGTTGGGCGTTCTAGACGCTAGGTTTATATCAGAATTATTGTTCCACAAGCCTTGTCGCCGGGCTCCATGGCGTACTGGCTAGCGTGGTATCCCCGCAGCTGAGACGTTGAGGGTTCGTATCCCGGCTCGGGCATTTCACGTAACCAGGGAGCACTTCCCATGACAATGGAAGCTTAAACCATACATTCCTCGCATTCCTCACCACGTCAGTAGTTGTAAGACATTGGAAACCCAACGGTAAAACGTGTTAGAATTAATAAAGATATTTTTTTTTGTTGATAACGAGGATTAGTTCGTGCGAGTTCGGCATCTGGCTGTTCTCAAGTTTTGAATATGAAACTTTAAATACATACATCTACCTGTTTTTGTGTCCAGCTGCATACGGGTTTGAGGCAGATAATATTCCTATTCTTGGTTAATGTTTCTGAAGGGGAAAATAAAGATTATTAATTCATGAATTATAAGAAAGGTTGAAAAATGACTCCTAAAATAAACCAGACACAATTCAACATACGTTTCAGATTCGAACAAGTTAGACGTTAAAAAGCGCGTTGCAAATGGATAAAGTTAGTATTCTGTCAACTAGTGATCTTAAAATAATAGCTTTTTCGAATCATCACTTTAGGGATTGAATTGAACGTAAATTCTGACTCTGAAATAGCTACGGTGTTTTTAGAGCAACTTCTGGTGGAAGAACATGAAACGTGAAGAAATACTATTTTAAACTGTGTTTTGGACAAAAGAATGGTATGCCTTCAATTCTTCTCGCGCGGTTTGCTCAGAGTGTACGGCTTCTGATACTGGATGGCACACTCGCATGCAACGCGTAAGTTGGCGCCTGACGGTCCCGTGCAGAGTGTCCACTGCCGCGAGTGCGTGCCTGGGAAACCTTCGACTTCGTTCGTGCTTCCGTACCCAGACCACAATCGTGCTGCCTTTTTCAGCATGCTGTGCTCAACCCTGAAATAGTAACCTCGGGTACTTCATACCACGTAGTTTACTTTTTTATTTGTTTGAACTTAGACAAAGAGTCTCCTTTACGTAATCTCGAAGTTAGGGTTATTGTTCCAGGGGCAATCTTCTTTAGGGATTGTAGTCGTGCAAGTACGAATTAGAAGTTCCATTGAGACATTCATGTTTAATTTTAAGGCTGTAATTTTACTTATTGGAAAACCGTAAGGTATATACTTTATATGTAATTAAATTCGGAATAAACGATTTTTCCTTCTTTCTCCGCGAGAAAAGCGAAGCCCCGGGGTACCTGACCGCACTGATGCAGTTGAGTGACAGTGTCGAGCTTGCTGTAGTTTGTCTTTTAAATAAACAATAAAACTTTTGCCACACACGAGCAATAAAAGAAAGCCCCCTGTAAACAAGGCCGAGCTTTTCCTATGATTTAGCTTACAGTCCCAGCTTTTAACTGGGAGCTAATGTTGAAATTTTTTGAGCATTTACTTCGATCGGACTGCGTTGCAGCTTCAAGCAGTACTGTAGGCTTTCACCGCTAGTAGCCATATCGTCGCATGCTGTGACCGTCCGCTCGCCACTGTGTTCTTTCTCTTGGGATACTTTACACAGTGAAGCATCTTTCTCTTGGGATACTTCTTGGGATAATTGTGTACTTCCCTAGATTGAACTGTCATAAGATTCACAATGAGCTCATTTTTTGCCTTCATAAAAACGATCAGCAGTTGCTCTGCTTTCAACTGTTGCACACAGGTGTACAAATCACAGCGTGCCAGAGGCGTTCACTCGTACTACATAGAGCAATTCATATATCTTTTTGTGGCACTCAACTACATAGACATTGAGTATTTTCCCGAGGGTTCAAACCGTAGAACAGAACACAATTATTTGAATCATCAGTTTTTCTTGATGTTTTATACTGAATGGCTGTAGATTTTCATCTTTTCCATGTCCCCCAAGCGGCACAAATCTCGGAGAACATTCACTGGATCGGACGCTCGGACGTGACGACGATCGGTGAAGGTGTACGCAGCAGACGACAAAAATTTTGATGTCGAGGAAAGCCATAGTCGCTTGCGTGCGTGATAGAAAACCCATGCGTCGATGTCTGATGCCTCAACTGCTAAATAAACTGAGGGCTGATTGAAGCTGCTTTCAACTCTCCCGATAAATCAAATGTAATTCTTCCGCTAGTTTTTCATTCGGCAAACCTGTATATATATTGAGATAACATTCGTAGCAGGTTGGTTAAGAAATTTTTTTTTTTAGTTCAAATTTAAATACATGTCTCAAAATCACACGTACGCAAGCCGAAAGTTATCGCGAAGAGCAGCTGAAAGAAGAGATTCATCGGAAGCTATTGTGTGTAAATAATTCAAATCTTTTGTGCAGCATGAAAAAAATGAAAAGGATAATTTTTTTTGTATGTTTCACCATTTAACAAAGCAAGACTTTTTGGCTTCGGCAGATCTATTTTTACTTACAACTTAGTAACTGATTACCCATGTGGAGGAGCAAGATCAAGGAACACACAAAATCGAACAGCAACGCGTTAATTGTAAAGACAAAATTTCACAATAAATATTACATCAATTTTCAGTTAATGGGAAAAACAAATCACGCGAGTATTGCTGTATTCCGGCTCCGCATTGCCTAGCTCCATCACGTAACCTGGAGTCAACGAAACCAATACGTCTCAGTTAGGAAAGTTTCAAACGTTAATGCTTTTAAAATTCCTTCCTTCCCTCCCACAAACGTTTCCGTAACTGACGATCACTGAATAGTTGCAGTGATAGAAATTGATATAGCGTAATTCGTTAAAATTCGTTTATAGCATTTATAAAATTCGTTTCAGTTACACCATTGCAACTTCATTCACATTTCATGGTTCATATCTTCAATTGACTTCGAGTTGTACAGCTCTGGCAGCCGTCACAGCAAAGGTTTCAAATTAGCAAAATTTGCAACATTAGTTCGGCGTTACCTAAGATTGGTCAATTCCACCGCTGAGCGGCCAAACTGAGTATAATAGAGTATTTTAGAGACAACTGTCAGCCCTGCTCCACAGCTAAAGTTTGCGAGTGCCATTCGAGAGGGTCAGTCAGTATTTTCAGCTTTTGTCAATGTTTCTGAAGCAATTGTTTGCCTCGCCAGTAAGTTCATGCTCTTCACCTCTGAGCCAACTACAATTGGCTATTGCCAGACTTCGTGGGCGGTTTTGCTTTGAAATTTGAAAGCCTTATTTTCCTTGCCTTTTATTCTATTCTACGCCTTTAGTAACGGTAACCGATGCATCTACCAATTGATAAGGAATCTTTTATTCCTTCTTCCTCTTCGCATTTTGTTATTTTCGGGGTACATGAGCTGCCGTTCTGACAGTACTATACAGCGTGTTCAAGGTGTTAATATTTGCCCTTTCAAGTACGCTACAGGAAATGGAGGTTCACTGTGGTTTCCCGTTCACTCGAACGTGGAAAAACTTGAGGCATAATTGCAGGAGCATTCGACGTTAACACCGAGGTCAAGCGTAAAAATTTCTACGGTCCAAAATTGGATTTCAAAAGCCAACGTGAGCAGTTAAATCCTCATTGTCTCCGTACTGTGATCACAAACCCTACGATAATCTTCGTTACTCAAAAGCATCAATAGAGACAGTCGAAGAGCTAAATTAAATTCTAATCCACGTAGCCGGTAAATCTAGTAGCGTTGAACGGCCTCTTATGGCGTGCATCTCGGCCGGTGGCGTACGATGGACGACCGTTAGCTGTGATATTCTCTGTTTGGGTCACTAACCGTACTGAATAGCGCTAGACCGGAACTCCGCTCGACTCCACTGTCATTACTGCGTCTTCTGATACACGAGAAAGACTGGGTAGCTGAGTGCAACAGTATTCTTTTCAACTAAGAACGAGCAGAAAGTAACAAGTGTTGAGAGTGTACGGTTGAGTACTGGTTTAGTCAATACAATGGTGTTGTAAAGCAGGACTGGACACTAGTCTTTGTATTTATTTGTGCTGTATTTGTTAGGAGTTCTTAAGCCGAAGCGTAACAGGCTGGTTTACAGGTGAAGTTCTGTAAGTAACAGGCATATCGCCAACTCAAATGCAACCCAATAAAGTTTGAAATGATTCATCCAATTCAACTACGGTTAATTGAGCAGTGCTGTGAAGCTAAATTACTTCAGCGATTAGTTAAATTGCTGAAAGTGATTTCAACCTCGCTGTACTAAGATAATTGAATATTTGAAGGTCTGCAGCAGTCCGTGCCTTTCGATCACGTCCCTCACTTTTATTGAAGTCGTGAGCCGTGCCCGAAGGCATTTACTGTCGGTGTTGCTGCACTCTGCTTCAGGGGACGTCTCCTTAGCACTGAAGTTTAGACGTGGACTTCTACACAAAACGTATTTTTAAACGGACGCTGAAGATTTGGTCCTTTTTGTACATGTCGTCTAAATTACTCGAATGATGGTGAAACCAACGGTGTGCGTCGCAATAGTGGTTCGTGATTTAACATTCTGGAAACGATGAAACCAATTGAGGGCTTTGATTATTTTAAGAATATTATAAAAATGATCAATTTTAATGCCCATGGGATTCAAACCTTTATTCAGTCACGAAGTTTCTCTGCTCATGGCAACTTGTTGATAAAAACGACTTGCGGTGCTCTTAGATGTGAAAGACTAACGTGATCAACCGACACTAAAAATATCTTTTTCTCTATAAAAATCAAGCCAACCGTCTACCGCCATAAAAAGTCTAAATCATTCATTGGTGTACATATTATTAAAATTTGATGCTTTCCAGATTATGAAACGTTATGGCTGAAAATAATTGAGACCACATTTAGACTACTCTGAGTGATTCGAGAAAGTTGTACTAATTATAGTCCACATTTTGGGCGGCAATAATTGCATATTTTTGTCTGTATATGGGTTCGTATTTTAGAAAAACATGCTAATCTGCTTGTAATTACGTTATTTATATTGCATAATTTAGATGTCATTGTGGAACAAATTGTAGCATTCACTTAACACCTTAAATCTCTTCACTTCTCGTTTTGAAGTGTTTAATAGTGAATTAAAAGCCCTTCCCCTGAGACGAGGAGCACCAATAAATAAATACCCGTTAATACGAGCTTGCTTATTCTGAAGCAGCGCGGCAGTCCTTCGAACGTTAGTGCAAGAGTCTTTGATGAGGGGCGAAGCGAGCAGCCGCTGACTGATAACGGCTCCACCGAGCGGGGTCCTTATGCAACAAGTGAAAGGGTAAATCAAAACACTTGTTGCTCGCTATTCCAGCTCAACCCCTTGAACGCTCTAGTTTCCATACGGTTATCGTGCGTGTGAGCGTATGAAGTTGCTGTTGTGCATTCATTTGGACTTTCGAATCGCCATTGCAGCAGCTCTCCAGATAAAAATGGAAATTGTGGCATCGCAAGGAAGTGCACACGCGATTAGCAATATTCATGTTCTAGTAATGGAAGTACGAAATGGAGCTCCTAGGGACGCATGTTTCAACTCGTTGTTGTCGCACAGGGTCTCAGTCTTTATACGTTTTCAATTACGAAGGATCATTTTATAGTTAAGTAATATTTGCTGTGAAAATGAATTTAATATCTCGTAACTCGCGTTATCTATAAACTTATTTCGAATTAGTGTTGATTCTCAGGCATAATAATTATAGTTTTCACTTGAAGATACAAAAAAATCACTCGGTCACAGCAAGTTAATTGTTGCAGTCTTATGAAGAGGCTAAATTCTGATTTCCAATCAAAATATTTCGTGAGCAACGGAAGTCAGGGGACCTCGACTCGGACCCGACTACACCCGACAGTTCCAGGACTCGCAATATTGCACGGGCACACTATCGCGAGCACTGCTTGCTGCAGCACATGGAACTCTGCATTGCTGGTGACAGCCGCTTCTTTCTGAACCTTCACGCGTCAAAAATATTTCTGTCGACCAACAGCCCTGAGGGTAGGTTTTCCACTTCGGATGGTCTTGAACACTTAAAACTAAGCTCAAACCGGTCTCTGCCCGTTAAATATAGAGCAAATAACGCTTTTTCTGGCCCGAATTTGGTCGGTGAAGAGCCTGACCGCAGCAGCCTTACCCCGCCCCTCCTGCCGTCGCCGGTGTGCAGGAGCAGGTCGTTAGAAAGCCCTTCGGCCGCAGGACTGCGGCACGCTTGGCTTCATTCACGATCATTTCAACACGGTGTGCAATTTTGGAGTTCATCGCTTTCATTTTTACTTAATTCATTTTGGTTTGTACCTTATGCGTGAAAATTTCTAGGTGCTGGTAAATTATTATTCGGCAAAAATGTGTTGTAGAAACATTCTTAATTTCAAAGTCGCACATGTGAGATTGTGGATGCCTTCAGAAGTATCCCATCTCGACTTGAGTACACCGTATCTTTTTCCCTCAACGGGTTACTGATTAGAGCGGAATACTAAAGAACCATCCTTCATGAAACGTATCAATCTTTACTTTAAACTCAGTGTCTCATCGGAGTCGATTTGGCTTTCCCGGCTTTCTCGCGAAAGACCATTTTGTTCGCGGCTTTTGGTCCTCGCATAACCGACGGAGGCGGTGTAGGGTCCAGGCCCCTGCAGCGTCTCAGGCGTGCAGCTGTTCACACAGACCTGAGGACCGCCATCGCGAGAATACAGCAATCTGTTATTCAGTATATGAATTTCAAGTATGCCTGAATCGTTCTGATTTCCAAAGTCCTTTATTTTCATTTGTTACCCAACGTTCTTATGGTTATATCGTCATATCCAGTGTTCTTATGGTTATATCATATCCAGTGCTCTTATGTTTCCTCTTTCTCTTGTCGGGTGGTTTGATGAAGTATTTTTTTGGTTACCGAAGGTTTTCTATGAATACATCTATCATTTAATGATCTATAATGAACCCATTATTCAAGCGGTCCTGTTACTTTGTTGCAGATGGTGGAGCGGAGTAGAAGGCCGCCAGCTGCGATGCCGGCCGTCCTGATGGTGGTGGCACTCGCTCTCGTGGCGAGCTGCTCCTCTGCGCAGCGTGTCCAGGTGAGAGTCCTGTAGGGCGCACTACCCTTCCTTGCCAAAGGCTTTTACGAAAAGTGTAAAATTTTTTTGAAAAGTGTGGAGTTTTTCCGACATGATGAATGGCATCCCTTAGGTTGAATATCAATTTTTCATGTTGCAATTTTTTTTCGGAAGTACGTTCACTTTTTGAATTCAAAAATTTAACGTAAATAAACAATGATTTTCATTTATACAATTTCATTATTTGCATTGGTGTTCAGGTGAAACATTGTAGGACAACATTTCCCTATAGTGTGAAAATCTCATCAATCAGGTGTAGTACGACTTTAGATAAATCAGGACGAGCCCCTCGGTGGGTTGACGATATCTTTGGGTAGTAATTTCATTATTCTTCAGTGAGAAGAAGGCCTCCTCTAGCGCGATGGTTTGGCCAACCAGCGTTTTGCTATCGAAATGCTCCGAACTTAATTGGCCTCCAGTTGAGGTCCAATTCTGCTCTACACAGGCGAAAACTTCTCAAACCGGACAATTCGCAACTGAATAAAGGTTGAAACAGCATCGTGAAAAGCAGTATTAAAAAACTAACATGTACGTCATGGCCACCTCTGTTGACAATGCCAAGTGAAGGAGTTCGTGCCCGCTTGCAGTAATACACGCTTTAGTTCAGTATTTCTCACACAGCTTTTCGAAAAACTTTACATATATAAGATGCGTTTTTTGTTTTTGACATCTGTACATGAGATGCCATGTCCTCAATTCTGACTACGCGTTGATTCTAAATAATATTCTCTTCTCCCATGAGCCACAAATTTATGCGAACCAATTTACCTTCGCACGTTGAATTTTAAAAATCCCACTCGTTTGTATATTATCAGTATGCAGAACGAGCATTGCTTCAAATATGAAATATCATATAAATACACCAACTGTGCGGAATCCTGCATAAGTATTTACGAACGGAAAATAAGAACATATTGAACAATTCGTCTGATTGAGAACCAATTAACTTGCAATTTTTCAATAGGGTCTGCAGTTCGGGTGCATTAAGAATAGATGAGCAAAGAAGATCCCGAACTTTTTTCATTTTATGACTGACTAAATCGATACTTCTAGTCATATTTTTCATTTGTTTAGGCCGCCGTGAGTGCCGAACTCGAATCTGATATTTTTGGTGCACCTACGCAAGTTCTGTATGCAGTGGGCTCGTCCACAGAGACGGCCTTCCGATATATGTAACTAAATTAAGTACAATAAATAAAAAATGCTGTATTTGTCTTTCGGACTCCGGTATCCACAATCATGCGTTGAGAACCCTCACCTAGCCCCGAATGTCCTAGAAATCTCGTAGTAAAGAGCATGCCATGGCGAAAAATACTCAACTCTCATAAAAAATGCCCTAATATTAATAATACGACGAACTCTCTAGTGATATCCTCATATTTGAACAGTAGCTTACGTGTCCATTTTGAGCAGGCGTCGGCCTCATTGCACTTAAAAATCATTGATAACGTCTGCCTTTGCCAGTATACCGCGTTGCTGTAGGCCGCTCGATAGTTGAACTGCCGCAGAATTTTTTAAAGGCTATACTGTTTTTTTTTGTGAGATAGTATTCTAGGAAAAGCACTCGCACTTTCAAAGCAATTGACAAGTATACATTCGTGCATTCTCGTGTCTGGGGAATATAGGGGCGACAAAGGGCATTCCAGCCCAGGCTCTCCTTGGACGATCTGATGCCCTTTCGAATGTCCTTGATCTTTGTTTGGCTGACGCACACTGCGTTGACCCTTACCTAATATTCAGTTTGCTCTCACAAGTCTGCTTTAATTTGAATTCCTCTCTCTAATTGGTCACTCTAATCGAGAGTGCATGAGAGTGATCAGTGGAAATTTTCTTTAGGCATTATTCATTTAGGAAAGGTTCCCCCTAGAACGATGTATCCTCATCTTCAATTTCTTTCACCAGCATTATTTATAATCTCGCGTGATGACAGAAATTTCTTTCAGTAAGTACAAATATCACTCGGTCTGTGCTGCACCATCCTCCAACTCGGTCCACTGACGAAATTAGTATTGCAGCGCTGTACTCAAGTCCAACATTTTGATAAAGTTTAAAAATTGTTCTATGAAAGTGCAATCCAGTCGTAAATGCAGCGGAATTGAAACCTGTAGGATTCACAGCTTATTTTTTAACGTGGAATCGTGTGGTCAGAGTTTGTTCTTTCAAAAGTTTCAAGTTGCGTTGAAGTCAACTGCTTAGTGCGCTATAGCACGCGAACTGTTACAAAATTCTCGTGACTTCCGTCATCTTGTGATCCTTAAAAATTGCAAATGCAGTTGAAATCATGTTGGAAATTTTACGTATTGAGAACTAGCAGCCTACAGTTGTAGTATATGTCTTAAGTACTAGAATTTAGCTCTCGAACAGTCAGCTGCAGCCTTTCGGTGAAGAACTTCTCAGGAGTTCTCTCATCAGGCGTTTAGTGTCAGTATTAAATTAATCTTAGGAGCAGTGGTGGGAGCTGTCGGGCAGAGCGAGTGTTCAAGGGTGTACAAATCTCTCGAGCGGCTTTCCCTCGCAACGAAAGTGATAGAAAGTCTTGATACTGCCACTCTCAGCTGACCAGCTCTGAAATGCTGAAATGTCCTGCTGATATGCTGAAATGTCCTGCTGATATGCTGAAATGTCCTGCTGATATGCNGCTGAAGAGTCCTGCTCTGAAAGGCTGAAGAGTCCTGCTCTGAAAGGCTGAAGAGTCCTGCTCGTCAGCTCGAAATTGCCCCCACACATTATATCCCGCTGATAAGCTCTAAAATGCTGAAATATTCAGCTAAGACGTATGAAGTGTAAAATATTCAGCCGATCAGCTTTGGAATACTAGAACGTCAAATTTCGTAAGTTTAATGGACTTGAACGATAAGCTGCGCGTGTGGAAATAAATTCAATCCTCAGTTGACANCCTGCTCTGAAATGCTGAAATGTCCTGCTCTGAAATGCTGAAATGTCCTGCTCTGAAATGCTGAAATGTCCATCTCGCCGACTCGAAATTGTTCCCACACATAATATCCCGCTGACAAGCTCTAAAATGCTGAAATGTGCAGCTAAGAGGTATGAAGTGTGAAATGTGCAGCTAAGAGGTATGAAGTGTGAAATATTCAGCTAAGACGTATGAAGTGTGAAATATTCAGTCGATCAGATTTGGAATACTAGAACGTCAAATTTCGTAAGTTTGATGGACTTGAATGATAAGCTGCGCGTGTGGAAATAAATTCAATCCTCAGTTGACAAGCGCTGCAGTACTGTGTCGCCGAGCTCTCCAGAGGCGATAGGCTCCAATTTGAAGCTCAAGAGCTGCTTTTCTCTCAAGTACCAAGCTGAACAATCGTTACTGTACTCGGCTGCATCCGTGGGCCAGACTTGGGTTATTTTCATGTTAGTAGACTTTAAGCTTCTCAAGGGCTCTTAGTCCGATTTCATGGACATCTTTGGGTTAGAATGTTTTAACATGTCGAATTCAAACCTTACTTCCCAAATGTGAAATTTATGACAACCTTACTTTCATCAATACTCCTCAGGGAGCGTAGGACGGGCACTAGAGATGGGATTGTTAAGTTTATCTAACGAGTGATACGGGGACTGATGACCCCAATGGTATTGTTAGGTTGCCGCAGTTTTACCGAGGCCTTCGGGACTTCTATCTTTCGTGCCCACTTTGTGTCTAATTTTACACCTTCTTCGCCATCTCTTAGCTGTCTAATCTTCTTACTCCTTAACTTGCTGTTTCTATGCCCAAGGAATTCTTTGTGGGAACACGTCCTGTGCATAATTTTCTTAAGTTCAAATATACTAAATGGTCCATTCTGTTTGCTCTCTCTAGATCGCATTCAATGGAACTAAAGAGCTTTAAGCTAATTAACGACAGCAACGCATCAACAGTGTTGGGACCTGCGTAAGAAGGGCAGTTAGTTCTGGTTGCGGCTGTTCGGTTGAAAAGTAAGGGGACTGGGTAGGGAGTTTATTACCATCTTTTATTTCCGCCATATTATCGCTCATAAACTCTTCATGTATGAATTCTCTTGGTTCCACAAAATGTACTTCGAAATTTTGCAAGTATGACGACTTGTACAATATTCTGAACGTCGGATATTTTTGCACGTGCCGAGACACGAATGTATGCATACATGACGGCCTACCACGTAATCTATGAATGCCCAGGCGACAGATGTTGGTATGGAAGTGAACCATCAAGATACGAAGCGTTCCGAGTGGTTTTCATCACAAAAGATTGAGCCAAGCACAGTTTAACGATGTGGTTTGAGTCACTGATGACAAGGATAAAAACTCGTACGAGTTCCAGTTCCACAACGGACTAAAAAACTAAATCGCTGCGCCCAAGGCGATCGGGTCCGTGATCGAAGATTAGGTGGGGGAGTCCAGGTGGTCGTGCATGGATGCTGGAGGCAAAGCTGAGAGACTCCAATGCATTTTAAGAGCTTTTTATTGGGAGTTCCCGGGATATTAAGCACGATGGAGTGGCTGAATTTAATAAAATTCAGGTTCAGAATATTGTACTGTATTTTACTCGACAATATTGTACATTTGTGAGCATCGTAGAGTTAAAAGCATGAAGGTAAAGAATCACGTCGTTTTCAAGCAGCGACAACGGGCGAGCTTTAAAATATGATGGAAAAATTAGTTTTGATTTGAAAAAAACGAGAAATTTACAACAGTCGAATGCGGATGTTCTGCACATCCTTGCTTCGTGTAACTGGTCGCCCAGAACTGATCGCAGGCTCGCTACAGGTCTTCCTCGTCGTCTCAACTCAGATCTGGGAATTTATCTTGAATGTTGAAGAAAAATTCTTCCGTTTGTACAGCAAAGAAGGATTGCCATAAAGGAAAATTGTCACATTTACGTTCAGATTTCAAGAAAGTGATTGTATTGCAAGTCTTCTAGTAAGTAACATATCGAAGGTCCTTTTTCCAAATGATTCTGATGAGCCGGAGGTGTCAGGTGGATTGAAAATTCTCTTCCTTGCTTCCCGATAGTTTTTTGAGGGTTCAAAATGTTTTTTGCGAATCAAAGCCGTCTGTAATGTTAACCACGAAATAAGCCTTGAATAACTTGGTTAAGGATGGTTGAAGTACAATGGTTTCAAGAGTATACAAGAAACTATTGATAGGAATGATATTCATGCTGATGAAGAGTGAAATTTAGTTCGGCAGAACAAAGCATTTCTGACGAAACGTGTATCCTCGATTTAACCAACGTAAGGTTTCAAAAAAAAATTCTGTACGCTTAACCTAATTTTCAATGATTGCCGAAACAATCTGTGCATCATCGTTTCAGTTCAGAAAAAGTAGTTTCTGGGTGCGGCGACACACGTATCGCGGCACGAACTCTGCTTGTACTGGACTGTACTTTGAAATTTCAGTTGTTCGCCCACGAAATTCGCTGAGGCGTAACCAAACAAGCCCTCGCGTATGAAATGAATAGTAATCAAACCTAGCCCAGATTCAGGGTGGCATGAAGCCTCCCACACGGCACACAGAAATAGTTCCGTACTTTCTGTATGTTCTACCCAAGAATATTGCTCGGCCTCGGGTACTCAATTTGTATTCCTAGTTATCAGAGGCTAAAAAGAGTTAGTGGAAATCGGTGCAAAAATATTTATACGATGTATCTAGATCGCCAAAATTGTTTGAAACGCGAGTCGGTTGATTCCCCGTAAAACTGTGCATAAGCTACTGAAAATGGTATTTCAGCCGAATATTGACACCGTGGAAATGTTTTCGAAAAGAGCAGGTGGCCCGAATAAGACTGCAGGCAGCAGTATTCTCGTGCAAATATATCATGTCAACAGTCACCTCTCTACTCGTGGCTACGAAATGGACACGTTCAATTTTCTCATTAAACTATAGTGATTATGCGTAAGTTTGATTTGCTTAGTGAAAAGTTATAATCTTGATTTACTTTTACTATT
Source organism: Orchestia grillus (assembly GCA_014899125.1). Lineage (NCBI taxonomy): Eukaryota > Metazoa > Arthropoda > Malacostraca > Amphipoda > Talitridae > Orchestia > Orchestia grillus. The sequence continues at coordinate 9,822 of VOMN01052133.1, read as the reverse complement.
CAAATTTACCAAACATAGTTTAGTCACTCTGTGCACTTACCATATCACATTGCACTAAAAGCAAAGAATTGTTAACCCTGATCCCTCAATTAAGTCCATTCCATCAAGTTTGTGTTTAACGCTAAATTCAGTATTATAACGCTAGTCAGGCTAGCTGCATTGTATTTGACGCTTGTCAGGTTAGCTGTATTGTGTTTGACGTTTGTCAGGTTAGCTGTATTGTGTTTGACGTTTGTCAGGTTAGCTGTATTGTGTTTGACGTTTGTCAGGTTAGCTGTATTGTGTTTGACGTTTGTCAGGTTAGCTGTATTGTGTTTGACGTTTGTCAGGTTAGCTGTATTGTGTTTGACGTTTGTCAGGTTAGCTGTATTGTGTTTGACGTTTGTCAGGTTAGCTGTATTGTGTTTGACGTTTGTCAGGTTAGCTGTATTGTGTTTGACGTTTGTCAGGTTAGCTGTATTGTGTTTGACGTTTGTCAGGTTAGCTGTATTGTGTTTGACGTTTGTCAGGTTAGCTGTATTGTGTTTGACGTTTGTCAGGTTAGCTGTATTGTGTTTGACGTTTGTCAGGTTAGCTGCATTGTGTTTGACGTTGGTCAGGTTAGCTGCATTGTGTTTGACGTTGGTCAGGTTAGCTGCATTGTGTTTGACGTTGGTATCTTATCTTGTCAGTGTCGCATAGTGTTTGTAGAACAAACGTGGCTTTTGGGATTTCTACGTCTTTTCTGTGATTAAATTCACACGAGCTTTTATTTTTGAACCGTGTAATGATGCATGTCATTTTTAAACATTTTTCTCTTCCACAGGATGAAGAAATTTTCCACTGCCCTGATGGTGAGTACCCGAACTTACGAATAACATGGGTAAAATAATATGGCTTAATGCCTGAACTTACGACTAACATGAGTAAAATAATGAGGCCTAATGCCCGAACTTACAACTAGCGCGGCTTGATTAATCCCTTAGCGACCGGGAGGACCACACGGACCCGTTTCATAAGGCTGCTGCTGTTGCTCTTACGTTAGAAACTAGACGCTGTGTTATTGCAAATGCAATTTGGTCATTATAGGGTTGAATCTTAAAATTACAAATAATTGTTGCTGAAACTTTTAGGTAGCTAGAAGAGCTTATTATTTGTGACCGGCAAGCAATCCTCGAGTGTCGTCGCTAGATCCAGCGCTCCAATAGCGCTCTCATGAGGAGCGGACCGTACTCCGTAACTCGATTATGAAAATGCTTACAAATAAGATTTATTTAAAGAGTTTCCCAAGCGCATTTTGGTCGTTTCAACGTCATTCGAGTTGCTCGTTAAGAGAAACTGTGCGGTGGAAACCTTGACATTTCGCCCATTCTCACACAAGTTGTCGGGCCACCAAGTCGGGAGGCAAATACTCGCGCCTTGACTGCAGCTGCATTCCGTTCATTAACTTGTGACACCCACACAAGTCGACGAGTACTTCCTGCACCGATTTTCCGTGTGCTAAGTTGGTCGGTCTCCGCCCCCCAGTGAAAACGTTCCGAGTCAGGCCCGCGAGAGGCCTCGAGTCTTCACGACCGCTGGAGTGTTGGGATCAAACGCTAAAAAGTATATTAGATTGAAGTTTGTTTTTGCAATGACAAATGTTACTTGAATTATTGTTTTGGTTTGAATAATGGAATTTTCTTACATTTTTTACATTTCTTATAATGAACATTTTGAGAAATCATTCAATTGTTACGTACCACAGCTGTAGTTCCTTTGTCGTCGCCACCTGAAGCTTGGTGCATCTGGGGAAATTTGGCAAAGTAAAGCTTGGTGCAGCGGTCTGGTCGAAATCGCGAGAATTTATTTGATTTCATTTGTGTCTGCCTTACATTCTCACCTGTGGGTGACTCATGATCAAGATTCCCCACGTGTTTCCTGAAGAAATATTATCAGTATCCTGCATCGTGCCATGAGAACTAGCGCAACTAGATCCTGGATTTTACAGTACGAGAACCAGCTGATCATGCAATGAGCTTCCATAGAAGTCATGGGAAAGAAAAACATTTTGCATATTTTTATAACCGTCATTTCATCTCACGTCAGCGAATACACAAAACACATTCGATCGTCAGTGGTCCTTACAATGAATGAAGGCGTCTAGAAGACGTTCCTGAAGCTCCAGTAGTTCATTTTCCTCCCCGCTTCTCGGATTGAGGCGTCACAATTTTCCCTAAAAGTTCGTCGGTGCGATACATGTGGAGTATCCTGCGTTGGTACACATCATAAGTTCGTCGGTACGATACATGTGGAGTATCCTGCGTTGGTACACATCATAAGTTCGTCGGTGCGATACATGTGGGAGTATCCTACGTAGGTACAAATCATACGAGGCAGTTTCGAGCATTTGTGCACTTCATTATAGCACCTGTGTCCTCGAGGGCCAACCTCCGCATACCGTGCGCGTGCGCCACTTCTTGGTCACGTCGTGTCATTTGACACAGCTTTTATGAACTGGTCCTCGCCTGTAGAAAGTTAAGCCAAGCCACAAGCTTGCAACGCTTTTTTATGCCTTGCGTGATTCACGATCCTCGCTCTTGTTTCTGTGTTGCAAAAGTTGTTATCGCAATCACGCTCGGTTTATTGGCATTTGTACAGCTTTATGGAGCTGCTTTACTCGTAGTTCTTTTTCAAGGGAGTGATACTTCTACACAGCACATAATCGAGAGTTCAACTTACGGCATACAAGTTTTCTCAGTTTTGGTGAGTAATTTTCCGAAAATGCACGTTTACAAAACCCGTAGTTGATACGAACTTGAATGGATTCCCCTCAACACGACCGTGTGCATTAGAAACGTATCAAGCTATCGAAAGGTTGACGTCATTTTTAATTCAGATCGTTGTGTAATATTTCAATAACAAATGCCAGTATCATTGGAATTACACTATAATCGAAGAGGTAATTTCAAATGCATGTAGCTGAAGAAGGTACAAGCTTAAAATATAATAATGAACGAGTGAGTTGCGAAGCAAAGCAAGTTTCAGTTCTTTTCACCGTTATATTTTTGATGAGAAATGTAGCAAATAGCTGTGTTACTTGCATTATTTGTAGTATCGCTGGCATAAGAACACTTCGTAAATTTGTTTGAAGGAAATTTTTCGCGCTTTGTATTTTATTTTAACCTGCTTCCTTGATTGCCTCCTGCGGGGACAACTGCATAACAAAAAATAATTTCAAGGCTTACAACTTGCGTGCCTCGGGGCAGACGAGTGCCTGCCAAGGCTTGCGCGACCTCACAGCTTCACTGGGCCTTGTCCTTCGTAATCGTCATTTCCACAGGACGTTTTACAAGCTAGAAATAGAAGTGACAAATGGGAATTTTTTCATGGTATGTGCTATCCAATGTTAGGCTTTCTTATGCTTTTTTCCAGTAACATACTGTGTAATTGCATCTCATCTGGACTGTTGAAAGTCCCTACATTCTCTTGAGGCAATCACGGCACCATTCCTTCGCATTACCTGGATCATGCTTCGTTGTACATGTTTTTGCGGAAATGCGTCATTCGAATGCAACTCAGATTTCAAATTTTGTTATAAATACTGAAAGACCTTGAGAGCTGCTGAGCTCACTCTAGTCGCATCTCGCTAGCTGTGAAAAATTAAAAATGGAAGAAACGTGACGTCACCGCGCTGTGGCAGCAGTCAGAGTCGCGGGTGAAGGTTCCTAGAGCGTAGTGGGAGTTCGTTTTCGAAGTGATTCTGAGAATAGTTGAGATTCATTGAAATGTTGGTTCGAACACGCTTGTATGGTTCACTCGAGGTTCCAGATATATCTTAGTCGGGCATGCGAGCATTTTATTCTAACAAGTTTTTGAGGAATGGTAGTACGAATTAGATCTCATAGCCATTGATTATAATTTAGCTGCAAAGTGCTTATGTATCACAATCTAAATATTATAATAGTTCATTCTAGTTCACAATAAAAATACTTCATACGTGTAGGTAGTACCATACTTGAAAAAGTCTTACAATCTTTCACATTTTTAATTTATTTGAACATGGGGTGACATACCCGCGGACTTTTTACCGCGCGCCCCACGTTATATCACACATAATTATCATAAATTAATCATATATATGCAAGAGCAACGGAGATTCGCCATATGGCGTGTTCCCCTGCTGCTCTTCTCCTTCTCGCCCCCCCTCACCCCCGTGCTCTCCCTTCTCCCGCTAGGCAAACTTGCTCCCTTGCGGTCAGCTCATTCGTGGCCAAAGCATTTCCCAACCGCCTCGAGAAGCCCATACAACATCTTGGCTCTGTTGCATGATCGACTTGGATATCAAACGTATTTAAAATCTTGCTTGTTTCATTCTGAGAAATTTGAATTACAGTTTTCGAGTGACGTCGTCTTGTCACTAAACTTGAGAGCTCGGCGGCAGAAAATAACGCTAGGTCATTTTTTGATATCCATCAGCGCTGTAGAATCTTCAACCATAATCGGTTCTTGATCGAACAATCGTACTCGTACCTGAAAAATAAAAATGTTCGGATATTTCGCATTTCAGGAATCGCTTCCCTCAGGAGGTAAATGATAGGAAATAGGGTTAGGTTTGTCTATCCTATGCTATGGGGGACCGGCGTTCCCAGGGGACGTTGTTGTGTTACCTCAGCTTTAGTAACGCCTTCGGGACTTCCATCTTTCGTACCCACTTTGCTTCTATTTTCAAGCATTTTTTGCTGATTGTTCTTTATTTTTTCTTTCTCTCACTTTGAAATTTGCTGCTACTATGTGCATGGAATCCTGTGTGGGAACACACCTGGGCATAGATTTTCTAGTTTTTTTCAAGTCCATACTAAACGGTTCCTTCTTTTCGTTCACTTTATATTACATTCTATGCGGGTAAGGAACTTAAGAAAACTAAAAATGTAATCTCCAGAAATAGTAAGGATTTTCATTACTGGGAGTAAATAGAACTGATGTATCGATAAGGTTAAGTATGAGTAAGAATTGATACTTATTTGATGGGCAATTCTAATTTCCTATGGTAACTATTTCTGTATACGTTTTTCTTATTGTTTTGCTTGTTGACTCCTGCATTTTTTGTATAAATCATTATATAGAACAAATTGATGCTTAAACAGTTCTTGCCACTTGAAAAACTCATCCCGTTCTTCAGAGCAACAACTGAACTTGTGCGATTTCAGTTCACTTACCCAGCTCTATTCACTTTAATTAATTTCTGTAGAGCAAATGTATGAATTATTTGTTGGCGATTTTGTTTTCAAATTTCCTCCTTCCAAACATTAAACAGCTAATATTTCAAAAAATAATTTTTTCACCAAGTTTGGGAAGATTTTGCGCTCAGTTGATCGCATTTCCTACCAGGGACAAAACTCGAGAAATGTCGTCTGCTAAAGTCGATTCTGTGGTGCGAGCTCTCACGCGTGAGTGAGACGAACAAGAGACGTACGAGAGGTGTAATTCCTGATCTTCCTGTGATGATCACTAAGTACGGGAAGCCCTTTGCCTTTCAATTACAGAAAAATTTGATATAAAATCTGCCTGGAAATTTTGATAACTCACTTCCCAGTCAAGTTCGCCAATTGATTTACGAGTATTTTTCTGGTATTTACCAGTACAAGTTATTGCGCAAAACATTACAGCTTTAATCTTTTTCTAAGGATTTTCCAGCTCCTCCCCGTTTCAGTTGATCTCGATGGAAGTAGAAAATCGCTTCCAGGCTTCCAACACCGCAGCGATTTTACCACATTTTTTACCGACTGCAACTGCATCCATCTTCGCGCATCGTCGATTTCCATGCGCGCGTTCGTTTCAAGCCATCCATTTCTGCAGTCGTGAGTGGGATGATCAGTGATCAGTGGTCGGTGTGCGTGGACAGGAGTTTTCAAATGACAGGAACTGTTCTTCGTTCGTTGCTCCCGCCAAGCAAAAGGCCATCGTCCTCCTGGTATGTCCCCGGGAGCGGTCGCACGCATGCCTGCTCGGCGCTGGCTGCGCTCGCTCGATCGCTTCCATCCTGCCTCTGTTGGTCTGCGCAAACAACTCAGAAATTTACTAAGATCTGCGAAGAAGTGTCATCGAAGTGATGATGTTCCTTGTGTTTATTTTGTCTTTCCTGATTTTCTCTCGGTTGATTTTGTAAAGTTTTTCCTTGGTTACTTTGAACACAAAGCTTATCCTGAATTTAAGAGTCGACCAGAGCGGCTAACATTAGCAGTACGAAGATCATTTTAAATACAAACAACGAATTCGTGATCAAAGTTTCGTATTATTTTCGACATCAATAAATTATTAATAATGCCATGTAAAAAAATTGACTTCATCATTGTTGATGTGTTCCAATTTCCCATTTGGGCCACTTCTACCGAATTGAATTCAGTAGAGAAAATTATTATAATGCTAGACCTTGCCTTTGTGGCCACATTCATCAATTTTCCAATTTACTTTTCTTCCATACAATACCGGTAAAAATATAAATCATTCAAAAACAAAGTTTCATAAGAATAATGGAAATTTTACATCATTTACCAGTAGGAAAAGTGAAGAAATTCCGCTTAATTGCCAGGAACAAAAATTACGTTACATGGTGTAATTCATATACATGTAAATACATTTACGCCTCATTTAGTTTGACGGAATTTTCACTGGGATCCACTTGATCCAGGTAGCCATGCATTGCAGGGCGAGTTTGATGAGAGCCAGAGAATATAAGCGAATACTGATGCCCACAGCCCTGATGGTCCGGCTGCTACAGTGTTGGCAGAGCTGCGTCTGTTGCTCGCATAATTTGCTCGTTCGAATTGGTTTAGCTCTATCCTTTTCTTAATTAAATGCATAGCTCGGAGGTGCAATTAATAGCATAGCATGGTATTTGTGCGAGACGTAGAGTTGAGTTTCACCCGCTGATGTGGAGTGTTATCAGCTTAAGATTGTTTCTCAGTACATGGAACTTCATTTGAATTTCCGAATGAAGCGTTGACGTTGCTTTCCTCTCATCTTTGACTCCCTTTGGGTGATTCAAAGGAATGCGAGTGTTAGTATAAAGATGAACTAACTAACTACAGTTACATGCGAATCAGATATTCACTCGGCATATTTATGATTCTGGATTATGTTGATACCAGAACAGGTCCGTTCAATTAAAAAATCGATCATTTTGTTCAGGACAACAACTGCACTCGTGCGATTGCAGTTCACTTGCCCCGCACTCTCGCGGTCCACTCGCTGTGAACTTTCATTTCGATTTTCTCATTCATAATTATGCCCAGTTTACATCTCAAACGTACCTCCGTGGCTCATTTACGCAATTCTTTTTCATTAGCTCCACTGAACACAGCGCTTGACGATGGTACGACTGTTCGTAATTACATTTCAAGCGGTCGAACTTTGTCCATCAAGTTACATTTTTATTTTCTTCCAAGCAGTTGCTTATTTCTTTGTTGATATTCAGTCCCACAGTTGTTTCTCAGATAAATTTGCATGGCTCTTTCCATTGATACTATCCAATTTCTAAAATACTCCTGAAGAATCCCCCAGTATTATTTTACTATACGTAGTACGATTTTCTCCTAAGTTTTATAGGGGCAAAAGCGTTTAGATGGCTGCTTTCTGGTAGGTGCAAAATTTTGTATCTCATATTTCCTAACGCTCTGTAGAACTGTTCGCTCTTTGCTCAGTTTGTCTCTCCGTCCTCCTTAGGAGAATATTACTGTAATTTTATCACAGAATATTACTGCGCCGCATTGAAATGGGGCGGCGTCGTAGATAGGTTAACAGTATCGTATCGTAAATGAATGAAGCATAATTTACAAAATACGTATAAACGGCATTTTGGTAAACTTAGATTATGAACACTTCACTTCAAAAGAAACTATGAGGAACATTAGAGACACATTACTTGCTTCACCGGTAAATACCCAAAATTTTATAAATCATGATATAGTCAGTCCCGTCGTTTTGGACGGGTTACGCAAATAGTTATAGATATGTACTGTGCCTTCCGGTAGACATTTTTCTTTCGGCTAAAATTTATCCCGTTCTTCACTTCCGACGCTGCTACTCTGTATTGTAAAACCGCAGCCTCATTTCGATGCAACGCTTCACAATCGTCGCTTTTTTAGCGAATTTCAAGAATAAGTCTGGAGGCGTGCAAGGCGTGGCGACAACTCCAGCCAGCTCGTATTGTCCTAAAGCTCGAGACTGAGGTAACCCGCGTAACTCAGTTACTTGAACCCAATCGTGTGTATCACGAAGACGTGGGAGTCGTCACGCACGCACCTTTGTGTCGAATTAGTTGCGTAAAATAGAAGCGACTAGTAGACGCGCCCAGTCGAAAATGGCGGGAGAAATGATGTTAAATTCTTAAGATTCCCTCTTATTTACGATAAATTTGACATGAAATGTGATTATCAGCATCTCTGACACGGATTGCCTTCTCTGACAATCTCGCTGATGAAGAATGCCAACCTGAAAATTTTCCCCTATCTAAATCCTTAAGAGCGTGACAAGAGGACGGACGGACCAAGCAAGCAACACTGGGCTATAATTATATAGGGGAATGGTCTTATTATATTTCAAGGTATTTCGTCATTTGGGCTTGGCTTGCTGCCGGTATTTCATTTACAAAACCGACGAGGTTACAGCATCTAAATGGCCACCAAAAGTTAAATTGAAAACCTACAGAATAAAGTTCAATTATTGTCGCTCTCGTGTTTGTTGCTCCGTGTTTCCGATCGGCTTCCAGAAGCATGATATTAGTTGACGCGCTGCGCCAAAAATGGTCACGATGGCGCAGGTGAGGAAAGCGCGAGCTTTCATGTAAAATTTAATAATTTTAAAATACTGAGCTCTCTTATTCGACTAATAACACATACGTTAAATGAACTGTGGCGGATTCTCAACGGTGCAGGCTCGTGGTCATTCTATGTATTGTTAACAGTTGTTCCTGTCAGTATGGAGGTAAGAGCGTCCCTTATGAGCCCCTTATGTTTTTCTCGAGATTACGTAAACTGATCACAGGTCGTACATTCTTTGCTGCAAGTTTTCGCACCAATTCTTACGTGCAATTTTCTTCCAACAGCAGATCCACAATTCGAATGAGTCATTATTTCGACTCAGCAGCAGCGTGGTATTTCTTTCTTCGACTCAACCCGATCACATTTCATTGTAACTCGATAGGATAATAACGCTTCTCCTCTCAACAGTTGTTTCCACTCAATAGCTGAATTCTTTTTCCCTTAAATTCCGCTGAGTCGCTCTAAGTTTCTACGCAGTAGATTTTTTTCTCGCGGAGTCTTTTATCCATCGCTTGGGTAACGTCTTTCATTTTTGCGCAGAGACTATTATTTCAACAGATGTGCAGTTGCGATGCCTCGAGATAACCTGTTCTCAAGTCCCATTCTTGTGTTCAAGGCAACTGCTTTGGCACTGTTCGATAACCTGGATCCTCCGAGTATCTTCTGTTTGCGTAACGTCAACATTTGGCCAGGCCACGCTATTATGTTTGATCCCACTACACCGTCTTGTGGAACCGCTGCCTTATTTTCTTGCTGTGCAGCGTCATCGTTGGTTCTTTTAGCCGTGCACCAAAAAGGCCGTGGATGAATGGCAGCCCCACAACGGCACTCCACTGTAGTTGTCCCAAGTAGCCCACATTCGCGCTGTCGACAGTTACTTGAACTCAATCAAGTGTAGCACTGATACGCGGTTCGTGTTACGCGCCAACGCTTGTCATGGTGCATATCCAGCCGCCATAAGTTCGGAGCTTAAATTCTGCAATCGTCGAGATTTATAAATACAAGAAAAGAGAATACTCCACACGCACGTAAACGTTGAGTG
>VOMN01052130.1:0-18563 GCA_014899125.1 Orchestia grillus | reverse complement strand
CAGTTTTGCACTCGTAAGAAATATTATTTCATTGAGATGTCTGAGGCTCCCCTTTCATTGTCATAGGGGAGTGGACACGTTGGAGGGGGCGGGAGAGGAGGGAGAGGAGGGCAAGGGTAAAAGAATTGAAACCTAAATGGTCGTGCCTGTGAGCGTAAAGAGTCCAGACATCGGTAAATATAAACGCAACGAGGCATCGATAATTCAAAATAGAGGTGTATTATAAAATTAAATTTACGGTTCTACTTTTAATAGCCTTGGCTTGACATTTATGAACTAAAATTTCCACCAGCACTTCACAGTCATTGTGGCTAAGGCAGTTACAGTGAGAGGAGTACTCACGAAAATAAAACATTTCTGGTGGGAGTTGATGTAATGATATAATGGTAGATGATATAATGAGTTTAATACCATAACGCCAACATCTTAGAGTTAATAACACTGAAGACACTTTTCATAGCTATATCTAATTGTAAGTAATGTCAAGTGTCAGGTGAACGAGAAATTTGGGTAAAATACACTCTCGTAATAAACATTGGGTATGCGGTTGATACGTGTTCAAATACATCTATATATTTTTTGCACGCACGTATTATTTCATAACGTTAAACTGCGCTACAGTGACTGATGCATAATCGACTCGATGAGAGCGTGACTGCAAAATTTAATTATTGCTGTGATTAGTTGCACTATTAGCATTACCGCAGAGAAATTATAATTTCTTGTACACTTGCATGACGAAATTACCTAGGGAGGAAGGTATTACAAATTTTTAAGATCGGGGTATACATAAACTTAATACAGTCACAGAACATCGAAAGTTTACCTGCCCCACTTCCATCCGTAATCGTGAAATATTCACCAATATTGTCATGGTAAATATTACATAATAATAATCAGTATCACTTAATCGAGAAGGAGCCAGTATTTATTTATGAAGGTTATCATACCTATGAAACGAAGTAAATTCAAAAATTGCTTGATTTCATACTTAAGTTTGCTCGTTAGGATGAGAATTTTTAAAGATATGACGAATACTTAGATAAGACTGAAAAGCTGAAGCGTTTAGGAAATGCATGAGACCATTTCTTCCTTCAGCTATGATATAAAATTCATCAACAGGAGTTAAAAATTTAATTTTTTGATGGATCATTGAAGCCACATGTACTTATTGTGAACGAATGAGAAGTCGAGTTGGTTCTCAATATAAAAATTTTCATTACTCTAAGGCTGTTATTAGAAGATTCAGGGTTCCGTGGCTCACTGGTCACCGCTAAGAGCTCTAAGATGAGATAATATGGTTCGAATCCCGGCCGCGGCAACTGATTTTCACGGATCCACGGAGTGCTTTCCTTGGAAAAGAAAGCTTAAAAACCGCATCACTCGCGCGTCAGTTGTTGTTAGACATCGAAACCCAACGATGTACAGTGTGCAAACTGTCTTAGAATTATTGAAGGTACTTTTTTCAGACGGTAAATATCCACATGGTGAAGTGTCTTGTAAATGAAAAACTTTTTATTTTTGAGTTTTAATTGAAAAAGGATTAAAAGTTAGTCAGGAAGGTCATTTATCGTCATAGGGTGACAAGAGGATCCTTTGGGGAAATTTGGGCTTTAAAACGTTGATGGAACATTTCATAAAATGGAATATTTCACTATCCGCCTGAAGCTGTCATGATGAGTGATAGTACACTTCAGGGGAGTTTTAACCCAAGAAATTTAGGAATTATTGTCTTTCAGTTTATCCAATATTTATCTGATGGGTTTGAATTAGGCCTACTGTATATTTGAGAGGCATCTTCTTAGTATGCGAATATTATTTCATCGAAGGATTCCTTCTTCAAATGTTGAAGCAATATTCACCGTAATTTGTATGGGAGTCGGGCTTTCTCGTTGCATGAGGAATTTATTTTGATGGATAAGCCAATAACTCTAAAGTTTATTTATTTTTTGTTCAAAAAAATTAAACTGGACAATGCTCAATTTACCTTCATGACTTTCACTTACGAAAATGACCTTCATCTTGATGCAGTCTTTGATGACATACTTTGTGGAGTCAGTGAATTGCTAACACTGTTCCCACTATGATTGAAATGGATTAAATTTATATTGGCATTATACCAGTAAGAACCACAGAAGTTGCTGTCAGTAGACTGTGGGGCATAAGTCTACCGATGCAATACAAGGGTCAGTGAATCGCGTCAATTGAAATGGCAAAATGGGATATAAGTTTCATTGTTATTTTGATCTCACTCTGGCACCGAACGCGTAGAGTATTTCAACATGAATAAACAAAATTTAGCATGGGCCATACGTACTAAATCGTCATTAAATCGTATAGACAAGTTTTTCATTAGCGCTCGCTCACGTATCTTCTGTACCAAAATTTTGCTCTCTTGTTTCAGCGCATTACGTAACTGAGTTGGGAACCTCTATTGAAGATTCCAGTGAATACGCAAACGATGTCCTAGGAATGGATATAAAAAGAGCTCCTCCCTTGCTATACAAGTGAGAGTGGGACATCAGCTTATGCATTGTATTGATATAGAAATGAATTGAGAATCGCGGTCTGGTTTCTGCATCAGACAATCTAGGAAGCTTATTTTATAAAGTTTGTGAAATTTTCTTAGGCTTTAAAAATATGAGCTCGACGTCTAAATGACCATTGGTTCAGAAAACAAGGTAAAGATGTTATTCAAATAGAAATTTGACATTCTCTAAGCATGGAAAACTTATCGCATCTCGGAAAACTTATCGCGTTCCGGAAACGGTAGTCCAAAGAAGACGTTTGCAAAGAGAATGTGGCGTCAGTACATAGAGCCGGAGATGTTCTTTTATTGGTTAAGATTACCAAGAATTTTAGAAAAGAAGCTGACTTAGTTCCGGACATCTAGGTGAATAGGACTTGAAGAATATGTTTGACTGAGAATACTGCACATCAGTAAATTTTGTTTATCAGAGAAATTTGTGGATGGCGACAAAATTCTTAGGGGGAATGACAGCAACCAGCTTGAGATTGAAATTAATTTCGATAATATTTTCAATTTGAAATGGCTTAGCAAAAAGTTCACTTTTAATTGACGAATTTGATTGCCTCCAATGCTTTGATTTGAAACACACCAATACATTTGGGGCCGCTGGTATAAGCCAGTTTTTTTGAGTTGCATGGCCCGGATGAAGTCTTCTATACCCTGCGAAAGATATTTGGAACTGTATCAGCTATTCATTGTTATTGAGTTACGAAGCAAAATGTTTTGAAATGTTAGGAATTGTTAATTGTTATCAACGAAAATAGAAAATTTTTCATACACTGAATATTACCTGCAAATGTTCTAAATAAGAAGTAAATAAATATATTCATAACAGCGGTTTCATCACTAGATTAATTCACAGCAAAGTGGTACGAAATATTTAAAACAAATGTTAAAATGACACTTTTATGAAATGCTGCGTGAATATTTAAAGAGTATATGAACGCGCTTCATACGCTGCACAAAATGCACTGGACGTGATCAAGTAGGTTAAATAATCGATGCTAGTTCAGATATGTTATGTATACATATATATATATATGTATGTAGAGAGAGTGTTTGCAAAATGTGACGAGCTGAGTTGCTACATCATAACTCCAAAATTTCGATGTATCGAGTCTTGGTGATTTGATCACGCTTGTATTGGAGACGACGCGGCCTCCCATCAGAAGGCAATTGAGAACTTAGAAGAGGACTCATCCAGTGCTATCGACCTCGGTCTCGTCAAACGGCCTCTTGTGCGGGGTTTGGGGTGTCAACCTCACGTACTGCAATGAGCAACACTTCTAACGTAAGCAAGTCTTACATACACTAGAGTTTTACCAAGACTTGAACTTCATATGCTACGTAATGAGCAAGAACTCCAGAGAAGTAATTACAAATCTGACGTCGTGTATTATTAGTTTTGAAAAGGTCTTAACAATTTTAGTTGTATTTTTCGCATGAATTTAATTTTGATAGACAAGATGGGTCCTGGCCGACTCGCTTGAAGAGCTTTGTTGCGGGCAGGAGGCCGGCGGCTACAAATTCCAAAAGTGAAAGCCTATTTTTTCCTTAGGGTAGAAATTCTTACGTCATGATTGTAACCTAACAAGCCTAAATGTTTGGCTGAGATCTTGTGGCATTATGTGAAAGAATATGAAACATTTTTTGGTACCCTGTTCTTACGTACAGAAGATGTAGATGAGTATCGTTTTCATCGAATTTTACCTTAGTGTAATATTGCTTACATTGAAATACATTATTAAGTTGGGTAAGAGCTCAAGACGACAAGGAGTCAAAGGAAAGCTATGATGGCTGGAGGCTTCAACTGAACTCATACATGTACTATCACAGATAATTTAAAATGGCCATTTCTCTACGAAAGTATTTGGTGACAATACTTAAATTATCAAAATAATCCTGTACTAAATTGGGCTACTTATAAGCACTTTCAACAAATAAATTAGACACCTATTGTCTTTCGAGCTCCTGTGAATGATATTATTTTTCCAAGCTCATTTAGAGGATGACAATTGCCGAGTGCATTGGGCTAGAACTGTCCTTAATTGGAATGATAGTCATTCAGGATACGTCAGGCATTTGGCTCGGCCATCTAAGTTCCCAGACACTAACCCAACATAAAATTTTTTGGACCCCCTAGAACGAAAAGTTAGACGTAGAGAAGATCACCTGCGTTCTGTGAACGCACTATGAGATCAGTTGATGCGGGGGACAAAATCGACCAGATGTGCATTAGAATACTTGTAGACTCAATGACGCACAAAATTGCCGCCATTATTCGTGCTAGTGGAAGTCCTACACCATATTAGTAGAAGGTGACTAATTATTTGTCCGGGTAGCTTACACGCGTTTAATGACGAGTTTACCCCATACTCTCGACCAAGTCACACCGTCATTTTTAACAGCCCCCGAGTGCCTCTAGAGATGATAAAGTAGGCTTAAAAATTATTTATTTGGTATCGCCAACAAGTCAGGCAGGGATGATTCTTTTATTCTCTGTTGTTCTGTACCCAACTATGTGCTGTACATGTGCTGAAATGCATACACAGGTAGAGCCGAGGAACGGCCATCTTTAAGCAAACTCTTGCTTCAAAGATGATATATTTTCTTTCAGTAACACCCTTCTGAGGACAAACATCTCGATGAAAAAAAGCCCCTAAAATTACTATATAAAATTAGGCGTTCATTGTATATACGTAGACATTGTATGTCTAGCCCAACTATAACGAATGCTTGTGCATCGAAATATGATAGGCGTGTGAGACACTGCGGGCATTTCAAGCTTAGGCGTCGCATTCCTTAGCTCAAGCTAAGTTAATTACGCGAGGGAATATTCCAGGAATGTAGACAATACAGAAGACGTTAGTAACAAGCACCGGCCACAGGATCGAATGTAGGCCGTGGGACCGCGTCTCGAGATATCACACAAGATTTGAGACACGCTGCAGTTCGGGGGATAGACAGCCAGTGTGAAAGGGGCCAAGTTAGAATGCGGTTGGCCATCGAACGCAGGGGTCCGGCTAGATACTCTGTCATAGATCCAAGGAAGGAAACCTGCTGAAAGATAGAACCTGCTCGAACTGCGAGCTGGGATATAAATGCTAATCTCTATTAGAATACTGCGATAGCCCACCTGGAGCAGTTCGTTTGAGTCGGTCAGACTGAGTTACTGTATTTGAGTGATGCAGACCGCCAATGCGCGAGAGTTGGGGAAATAGAATTCTGAGTTAAATCAGTTCAATACTAGTCGGATTAATTGCGTCTAATCTAAGTTAATTGCTCGTTCGCTCTCTGTTTACTGGGTTACTGCGAAGCTAATTTGAACGACTAGGCCGTTAATCGCTAGGTAAAAAAAATTTACTAGCCCCTTTACTAAGTTTTGTTATTTTACCGTATTTTCCGCCCGGCTCAAAATGCCGTATTAATAAATTTATGACATATGATTATAAAAAATACTTTCATTTTCCCCTTCGGGTATCGTTAGATCTCTGTGCAACCTTATTGCTCGGCCGAACGTCGCTACCAAGAAGCTGAATGCGAATAAAATATTGAATCGCACTACTGGCAGAGGTCGTTTTTGTACAAAGTGAGAGTCGGAAAGCTTCGCAAATGTATCTGAGTTGTCACTAAGTAGGAACTACAATTCAAGATGGGGTCAGCGCTCATTTAAATTGAACGATAAAGAATTCAACAAAAAATTATAAGCTAGAGTAAGGTATAATACTCTACCTAAATGATAAATGATATGGTGTCCCTATCTAACACGTATAGATAGCTGTTTAAAAAAAGGTTAATATTCGCACAGGAAGACGTTTCCAGTTTTTACGCTTTCAAAGTTATGAACAAACATGTGTCATTCACTGTATATTTCGATAGTTCATCAAGAGTGATTAGTCAAATTCTGTACTCACTTGAGCGTATCGTTCAATTGGTATACCACCAATATCTTACTATGTAAATATTAGAAAGACATGATGCGTGAAATATTTTTGATGATATGCGAGGGATATGAAGCGTGTTGAAAAATTCATGACTAGTGTTGTAAAAGTTCAATTTAAAATTTGCATTATAAACTACAAGTTTTCTCTTTCAAAGTTATCACCCTGGAGTCGATTGCACTTTCCCCATCTTTCTCTGCTACGCTGGCATGCACTCCTGGAAGGAGTCTTCCAGGATCCTCCGCAGCCCCATCGTCATGACTTTTTTGATGTCATCCACGTCTTCCGAATGGATCCACTTGATGACCCTGTTGAACTTAGGGAAGAGTAAAAATCAAACGGAGCCAGGTCGGGTCAGTACAGATGCTGCTCCAGCATGATAATGTTCGTCTTAGCCAGAAACTGTCAGTTCCTAATTAAGACCATTGTGAGCAGGCGCGTTTGAAGCAGACACGAGTTGTCGTGCTACAACAATTGCCTCTTCTCGAGAACCGAACGAAGCCAACGCAGCATTATTTCATCATAGACGTCGCATCTCCGCACATTTGTTGCAGCAATCCCAGAGCTTCCGAAGAAATAACTCCAACTGAACCAGAAACATCAAATTTGTGCGTTGCTCTGTGCCATTGCTGTACAATCTGAAACAGAGGAAAAGTACATGAAAGCATGTAGACAAAGTTCAATGACTGCAGTAAGCTGAAATCATAGTAGTGATCACTCTAAAAGGGAAACTTGTAGTTTAAAGTTTGGATCCGAAATAAGTCTTTTGGGACACAAGTCCTGAAATTTTTCAGGTATACCTCGAACATTTTGCTAAATCAGGATACTACATATGTATCTGTCGTGTGATAGAATTACATGTTCATTACTTAAAAAGAGGCTGTTGTGGCTCTTTGAGACCTTTTATCGCTTTTGAGGCTTTTTTATCTCTACGTAGATGTCAAAAACCTACAAACTGACTCTCCCGGCTGCACTGCTACCGTAGTGAGAGCCTAGAATACCGTGAACAAGCCAACCTCTTCTTGTGTGACACAACTTTCTGGTAAGATAGACCAGGATAAATAGATAGAAGTATGTATTACGGGTGTTACGTAAACTCCGATAGAACTAAAATACGCGATGAGAGAATTGTTACTCTCAGAAAAAGTTGAGCAGCACCGAAATTTCTTGTTCAAAAAATAGCAAGCGTGCTCACACAGTTAGCGTCTACAGTGCACGATGCTTGTCAGGCGCCGGTGCACACGTCGCAGTCTGGCAATGTGAACACATGCGGGACACAGCCGTCTTGCAGATGTACATAACAAATTTTCTCAAGTTTCTATAACGGAAGAGTTAAATTGCTAGAGCCGAAGGTGTCATGCAGTTCAAGAGGGAGCAGCTGGAATGGACTAAAGTTCCATTAGGTGCTTGTTGTTGGTGATACCGCGCTGGTCGAGGGCTGGTGCAGGGGTATTTTGAGGGCCTGAGTCGAAGGTTTCTTTTTATATCATTGTATTTTCACTTATCCTTCTCATTGGAAATATTATTCTACCATTATTTTTGATATTAATAGTATAATTGTAATTCTCACTGTCAATCGTTTCCTAACCATTATTCTTTTTGTGGTCTCAATCAAACGGACAAACGCACGTATGTGTGTAAGAAATAGTGCACACATACGCCTCTGCTACATCTTACGTGACTTTACGTGCACTGCATCGCGGAGCACTGCAATCGGACTTGCACGGACGTTGCACGGCCACTGCACACACTCTGCACACATACTACACAGCTACAGTCCGGTCCTCATACAGCCTACAGGGTGTGGTGCAATGAGACACAGGAATAGTCCGGTCCTCATACAGAGTGTGGCGCAATGAGACACAGCAATAGTCCGGTCCTCATACAGGGTGTGGCGCAATGAGACACGCTCCTTGGTTTGGTCACCGTGAATGAAATGAAGAACTGGCAGACGTATTTTATTACCTTCGTAAATGTCTTCATACTGATACTTTGTTTCATTTTGCATACGGTTAAAAATACTTCTGTTTATCTTTGCTTTTATTCCTCTTTTAACTGATCAACTTATGTGTCAGATCATTTTGCAGCACCCTGTTGGAGAGTGTGCGAGAAGATTGCACCAAACGCTATCTCGTGACGGCTCCAGCGACGGAGGTGGAGAACATGCTTGCCTGTGAGTGCTGCTCGGCGGCAAACCACACCTCTTGGTTACTTTGATCATTAATGTCATGTGGCAAAGGTTTTTAGTGAACTTGGTATTGCAATTATCAAGGTTAATTACACTTTAACGGGCCTCAATTCACTTTTCAACATCTGGTAATGAACGTGACGCGTAAAAGCATCCGCCACAGTTTACCAATTCACGTTTTTTTTATTCAGAATTTCATTCAACCACGCAACTTTCAAACAACAGAAAAGAGGTTGGTCTTCAGGGAGAAATAAGTTCCGGCATAAAATTGTTAAGATGAAGTTTATTTCGCCTCAACCGAACGCTATCTTATTTTGACATGGACATATTTTGCGTACTGGGATTCATGAGATGAAAACTATGTAAATAGATCCTGGGTACATAAAATACAGCAATTACAACAGTATTTGTTCAGTTACTATTTAACGTAGTGCAAAAATAGTATAAAAATACACGTTAACATATACGGTGTTACAACCTGGCGCGCTTACTGGACTAAAGAAATTAAGTTTTGACGTAAAGGCTTTCAGTATTACCCTTTTCATTCCTCGTATAATTCGTTATATCCAGTCATGTTTTAACTCTGACTAGGCAAAGTCAAGCTATTTTTTTACCATGGCTAAAGTTAAAGTCAAACTTTAACATTTTTGAACTTACGAACATCGTTTCTCTGTGGCTGTTTCTGGAGAATATTCGATACGTTGAGATCTTGGTAAGCCGGATTTTAGGTTAAATCATTTTTATCCGGTGTTGCATAAGGAGAACGTTATTAACGTAATTGGCTTCCGCATTGAAAAGTTCTCACAGGCCGCTATTGAGGTACATATATATATATATTATTTCATGAATCTCTGAAGATTTCCTATCTTGTATAACGAATGAGAGTTTACTATTTTACGAACTATTTGTATCGTATTATCTCTATAATCTCTAACATTCTAATTATTTATTATTACTATATCAACAATTATTTTTACTACTGGGTTACTGGGGGGTAGACGTGCGCTAGGTCTAGGTCTGAGAAGTCATTTGCGCCGAGAAAAACTACACGGCACCCAAAACATTTCAGCGAAATAGAGTCATCAGAATTAACTGCTCCTGAGAAAAAGCTCAGGAAATGACTCATCGAGCGGAAAAGATATGGAAAGAACGAGGTGGCAGTGAAAGATAAGACTTAATTCAGATCAAAATTGCCTAACCAGTGCTCGTAAATCTTCTTTATTATTAAAATGCATTACTCAGGACAACTAAGACAGGACAGCTGTGAGAAACAGCAAGCGAATTAGATGGCCACAATAAGTAACGTGGACATCGCGCGAAAGAAGTTTACAGGTAGTGGCGTCACCCCAGGGTGGCTAGGGCGTGAAGGCCCAAACATCTCTCAGGTATCTAAGATTTTAACTGCCCTGCATGAGGTGCTCCAGCAGCCCTCCATTGTGTGCCGAAAGACAATTTCTTCCAGCTTACCTCTTGTATAGTGATGGGGTGAAGATTTTTGGTGGGATAATTCCTCAGAATTACTTATGTATCATTTATGCAAATGCTACATGAATA
Organism: Orchestia grillus; assembly: GCA_014899125.1. NCBI lineage: Eukaryota > Metazoa > Arthropoda > Malacostraca > Amphipoda > Talitridae > Orchestia > Orchestia grillus. The sequence continues at coordinate 8,350 of VOMN01052130.1, read as the reverse complement.
TATCATACGAATGCTATCGTACTGAAAATACTATTATCAGTACTATCAGTAATTACTAGTACATCTAAATTGGCGACGCCGCTCCGACAGGTTAAGTTGCAGGTGCGACGGAACTCAATTGGACGTAAGGTTACCATAACTCAGGTAGGTAAGCATTAGCCATGAATTGTAACAGATACCTTGTGCAAGACGTAGGCTAACCAATGCTCTTGAGGAACATTTTTTGTGCTTTTAGAACTACAAAATAAACTACTTTTAATTTTTAGACCGCGCCTTCGTATGTATTCAATCACATTCTTGTAAATTCACAAAGAAAAACTCGAGCAGTCTCTCATCAATGATTGTACATCTATCAATGATTAAATAAATGAAAGTGCAACTAACGTACTTGCCAGGTAAATTAACTAAAATTACAATATATTCATAAAATGTTTATCGCCGGAAATGTTCAACAATGTCAGAAAAAAAATTGTTGGCGGTTGTTAGTCTGTGAAACAGCATCTTCATTCAAATTCATTTTATTTGATTCATATGGGATCAAAAACCTTCCCATATCATCAATAACGGACATCAATAATATTTTTGAGAGTTGGAAAAAAGGTTTTAACTGCTCAGCTGCAAAAGATCATTTACGATAGTGTATCGTAAACTGTTTTGATCAGAATTGTCATCCGAGAAATTGACAAGATGTTTTAAGTGTGGCGGCGAAGCATCCTTTGCAAATTTGCGGAAGAAATCAGAGATGGTTTTCATCGTTGCGTCTCCAGAAGTTAGATGCACAAGGTTTTGCTGACCATCATCATCATTGCTAGAGCGTCTTTGAACACCAATCCACCAGTCATTCGTCGGTAAAATTCGTTGCTGAACCTGAATATTATTCATCGTTGGAGCGAAAATTGAAAATTTGGAAGCTTTTTCCTGTCGTAGGTTTCGAGCTTGTTGCTGACGATGAACTCTTGAAATTTGACGACGGCCGTCAGTTGCTTCAAGTGACGCAGTCCGCACTCGGTCGTCCTGGCCTCTGTTTCGTTTCCCAAATCTGCCAGGAAATGTGTAAGTAGAAACTAGGACTTAAACAGCAGGAAACTACTGTAGCTTCTGGTATATGACTTTTGTATTGTAAAAAATACAAAAAAGGTACTAGACATATGCAATGATCATTTTTAGGGAAAGTACGGTGCAACTTGGTATTTTTTCCTTGTATGAAGATGGTGGTCATTTTTGGAATAATGTTCTGGCTAATGATACTCAGCGAAGTCAGTTTCAGAGCAGCCATAATGAAAAAAATTATGTTTAAGCGTGATGGTGATTTGCCCCACAACTTTCCCCTTTTTTTCTTTTGTGGCCGACAAAATTCATTCGAACTCCTGCAATGTTCTGGCATGCATGGTTTTTGTCCAATGTGAGAAGCCTCTTCGTGAAATTATTAGCAACAGAAGTTGATTGTCTCTCTGGTTTAGGGCGGCAGAATGAAACACATAGTTTTACCTCTTACTCCATAGTACTACCGTAGAACTCAGCATCGTGGGAAGTGAGCGTGAAATGAGGCTCCATTATGTGGCTGATATAAAATTTAATAGCTTACTTCAACTTTCCCATCATTTTTATAGCGGAATTTCTTTCCAATAAAATCCATCTACATTCATTCCCAATGTCTCTCGCACTACCATGCAGAACTAGGCCTACTTTCGATCATTAGCAAGTAGCTCTTACTTTTGACTTTTTCAATTTTTTACAGTGGTAGCTAATGCATTCATTCAAGCTTCTAAATCACCTCGATGATCAAATACGGCACATTCATCACGTATCTAAAATAGTCTCTTGTGATGTTGCGGTCATACTCAACCAAATTAGAATAATTGGCAAGGATCATGTCAGTTCTAAGTCCTTAAATGCGATTATGCATGATATACAAGTAAATTAAACATTGAACAACCTAAACTGAATGTCATGTGTTCACGCCTGTAGACATTCACCTTTATTCCACTCAAGATTCAATTTCTATTTGAAAGTTTACACTTCAGCTTAAAAAAGTTATGCACTAATCAATGGGAAAATGCTACGATATACAGCAGTGTCATTTGCACATTACTTATAATTTCCTTATTGTTCAGCCACCTATACTTAGCGTATAGTTCCCATTGCTATCTCCACTCCTTTTTTATCAAACCTCACATTCAACAATTGCTTAAATATGCATACTTCCTTTTCAGCATTTTACTTTCAACAGCATCACGAATTCATATTCCTTACAAGTTGTCCTTCTGAATATTCCTCGCTTACACTCTTCGTCCCATTTAAAACATTCTCCTAACCTCGTTGTGACTGTCCATTCTATAACCTTCTACGGACGGTAATTCTCCACTTCGAGCTAATATTTCTACTATGTGCCTAAGTGTGTGACGCTAATTTTTGTTTAAATACACATATTCCTCTTAAACTCTCATTTCCTTACCTCATTTCTTGATTTACCTAATTATTTTTGTTAAACTATATCGTACATAAAATAAATTAAACTTGAAATCCCGTTCAGCCCAAACCGATAGGGCTTCTAAAAATAAGGTATAAATTAATGGATTAATAAAGACCCAATCTTGTACAAGTTTGGTTGGCAATGAAAAAATATTATAATGCTATTCTGGAACTGATAATTACTTCATACAACTGAAACGACGCTACTAAACTACGGAACGATATCTCACCTGGGGCGGCCGAGTATGGCGTACTTAAGGTCGAGCAGCTTGATGAACTGCTTGAGGTGTACAGGCGACATAAAGACGCACTTCAGACGCATGCTGGCGGCGTTTGTGCACGGCGAGAGTTCCCTACCATCATCCTTAGCGGCCCCCGGAAATGTGGTCGCCACCGAGCAGTTACGGAACCAACTTCTGATGTCATCGCTGCTGCGCTCGACAATTTGTTCGCATTCCTTAAAACGGGACAGGAAGGATGCTGACGTAGGGAACCCAGGCTGCTCTAGAAGGTTCTTGAGAGGTCCCTTGGGTAACGCACTGACTTCGTGAGTGAGAAAGAAGCATAAAAATCCAGCGACTGTCAGGGACAACGCCCAGTTGAGGGCAGGTCGCATTGCAAAGTTAGCGACTAGAAGTGAACACCGCTTGCAGCTCTGGTGGGACAGTCCCTGATGAACGTTAGGTACACCTGCCAGATGAGAAAACATTGCGAGATTTCAGAATTAATGTCAAAGAATAACAAATTTCTTAGTGTTTCTCGTTCATTGATGCGGAACCACGAAAAGATAGGATTTATAGTACGATATCTTTGGCGGAATTCCGGTTATTAATGCGCCTGTTATTCTGAGGAACTTATTTTCGCTCTTTTATACATCAACTAGATGAGCAGAGTTAAGATTTTGTCCCATATGTTTACTCTATAATGTGTTAGGTATTATTCATTCGTTATAATCTTATATTTAACCATAATCGAACATTAAGTACAAATTATTGCTTAAATGCATCTATTTCGTAATCATATTTATATTTTTAGTCCTTTAACTTTTTCCAATGAAATATTGCTTTAAATTTTATTAATATTGATTGTTTCGTTCTCCAAACTACAATTTTATGCCAAGCATTAACATAGAGGAACTTCAAGAATTTTTGTAAGGTTGAGAAGATTCAGGACATTGAACTCACACATTCATAATAATAAAATATCATAAACATATGATTTAACGAATAATTCTAAGCGAATAATTAATAGAAGTTACACTAACAACGTCATGCAATATCTGATACATGAAAACTTCATGAATTCGCAAACTTTGGAAACTTTGTCATGTTAAATGAAGCTCAGAGAACTCCTCATTGGAGAACACAGTGAGGCCAACCAGCTCGTCACACCGTTGTGCAGCTCACATGTATGCCTCCATTTACTGTACTAAATGACGATATTGAAAATGAGTTTAAGAAACATGCCTAGAAGAAAGAAAAAAAGTAAAAAATACAAATGGTTAATTCCAAAATCATTCACATACGAGGTATGGGGTACATCGGTTTTTCAATTATTAAAACTACAACAATAAAAATAGGTGCAGACGTCACTCTGAGACTTTCAGTTGTGATGCTTAATTCATTAACCTATCGTTGCGCGCGAAGTGGTAATCAGCACGTTGGATTAAATATTAACCAAAACCATCGCAGGGTTCTTCGGATATTCCTGATTAAATACAAGGAATTGCAGTTGACAGATAGGCCGTGAAATGAGAAAAAATAGTTTTACCTATTGAGAATTATAAAAAAATGAAGTTTTTGATAATTTGAATTTGAGTTGTGGTACAATGAAACTTCGACGGATTTGTATAGACTATAAACAGAGAACATAGCGTAGAACGTGTGACTATATACCTATATGAAATGAAACAGTGATGTCTTAAAGTAGAGTTATGGTACATCAAAATAGCAATAGTTTGACATCTCTTGATCCTAGCGAAGTATTACGAAACGTTGCTATAATATACGATTAGTACTGATATTATTACAGCAGATAACAGAAAAGAATTGAAACGTAAATGGGTGTGCCAGTGAACGTAAAAAGTCTAGACATCGCTCAATTTAAACGCAATAAGGCATCGGTAATTCAAAATAGAGGTGTAGTATAGCAAGAATTTTACGGTTCCACCTTTATTAGCCCTTGAACGACATTAACTTTCATAGCCACTAGAGCTTCACATTCAGTGTGTAAGCCAGTGAAAGTGAGAGGTGCACACACGAAAATAAAACATTATTTATAATGCAGCGGTTCGAGAGTTGGTATAATATTGCAATTATTACTATAACATAAACATCTCCGAGTTATTGACGCTAAAAATAGTTGTCAGAGCTGTATTTGGCTATAAGCAATAAGTGTCAGGTGTACGAGAAATGTAGGTGAAATCACAATCACGTGATAGGCATCAGGTATGCGGCTGATACGGGCTCAAATATACGAATATATATAATGTATATATATTCGAAGCAGCACGAAAATAAAGACAATAGGAATGAATTTAAGAAACATCCTCCGAAACATTAAGAAACTTGGAGCGAGTTTGACCCGTGATTGACTAGAACACAAAAAAATATAACAAAATGCAAGTAAGTCCGCATCATATAATTAACCAATGAATGTAATTTATATTAAATTTATCTCCTGAGTTATCGAACAACAAACGAACTTCGAGATCGAAACAAAATATAATTTGCGTTTATTCCTTGAAAATAAGCTCATTTTCATCTCGATAAAAGAACTGGGCGCTAATTAGTAATGTCTTACATTGTAATGCCCTAATAATTATAGTAATTCGTCGGTCAGAAAATGCTTACAACTAAAAGACTCATTTGAATTAATCAGGTAGTAGGGCTTTACAACAGAAAAAATGCAAAAATTAAAGTCTCGAGTCAGTTACGAAAAGTATAACTAGCTAAATTTTTTCTTCCACTGTCACTCAAGTCTGCACAATATTTCATATCTTAGTTATATCCTTAGCAGAGAGCTGATATTCGTGGATTTTTAGTCAACTCATCCAAACAGGCTTTCAGCCGAAAGAAAAAGGCATCTTATAAATAGAGTTTATATTTTTCTGACCGGACAATTTCATCAACCTGTTAGTAAACAACTGTAGGAACACTTTCTACTTATCTATAAATTTAGTCCCTCTGGGACTTGCGCCTTACCTGTGGGCAAGAGCAACGTCTAAGAAATGGCGATGCTGACCGAACAGTAGCCCTCTTAAATAGGATATGTCGCAGAGCTTCCTCATGTTGTCAACAATGCCCTTTGCTAGCTCCCTTTGAGCAGCGTCTCTTAGCTATCAGCTCTTCACTGTCCTTCGCTAAGTTCCGCTTCATCCGTCTTCTTCCCACACGAAACGTGCTCTCTTTGGAGTACCGAGGCTGTTGGAGAACAACGTGAATTACAAACGTGAGAGTCGTAAATTTTGCGAACTAATTTTTGTGAATTTCTGATGCACGAAACTAATGTCACTTATCGATTAACATTCATTGAGGAACGTAGTTAAGAAAAGTGAAGAATTCGAAGGAACAATGCAAGATAATCGTACTTAGTCAGAAAATCCTAAACATGTTAACTGTTAGTTGTAATAACTTACAGTGGGGAGAAACAAATGATTGTACACCAAATTTTTAAAAATTAAGGTACTTCTAAAATATCAAAGAAAGTCCTTCTTCATATAATAATTGTGTATTTTTTGTACCATAGCGAAGTACTAATAGAAGACAAACAATGCTCCAATAATGTAAACTTAAACTGTATTTTTTAGTATTTCTTATTGAAAAAAGAATTTGTACAGTACAGAAAATATAACAAATGCTTCAATTATAGCTTCGCAGTGCAGCCATTTTTCCCTCCACAGCAATAAAATCCTGTTACTAGTTATAAATTAACTAGTAGACGCGCCCCACCAAAAATAATAGGGCAAATGATGTTAATTTTTTTAAGATGCCCTCTCATTTACGGCAAATCTGATATAAACTATTATTTACAGTACCACTGATAGCCTTCTCTGACAGTCTCACTGATTAGTTAAAAATACGGATTCGAGAATTTTCTCTTACCAAAATCCTTAAGCGCATGACAGAGAGACGGACTGACCAAGCAAGCAAGCAACACAGGGGTATTATTATATAGTGGGATGTTTTAAGAATTCTTGGTGTTATTTTATTTGTTTATTTCTTACTTACCTGTACAATTATTAATGAGGGCTCCATAGCACGTTGGTACCGTATTCTGCTCCCAACTGGGAAGTAAAGGTTCGATCCCAGGCTGAGCAAACAGATTTCAACACAACCACAGAGTGCTTACCTTGGAAAAGGAAGCTTAAACTTCATATTCCTCTCATCACTCACATCACTTGAGCGTCAGTATTCATAAGGTATTGACAACCCAACGTCAACTGCATTGGAATTATAAAAGTTACATAAGTTTATTTTGTTCCATTCTTCTTCACACAAGTTCTTCAGATCCGAGATCCCTGTTGGAGCTGCTGATTAGATTTGAATTTCAAAATCATGTCCCGAATTCTCCATTGAGTTTAGATCTGGTGAATGACTTGGCCATCCTGGTGTCTTGACATTAATTTCAGCCATCCATTTCTCAGGAAATTTTATTGTACGCTGATAAGGTGGTCATTTTGTTGGAAGACTAGGTTATTTCTACGGATTTCGATATTCATTGCCCTTTTGATAACACCCATTCTTGACTAAAATAAATCTTTTTGTTGCTCACATACTAATCATTCGATAGATTTAAATTGGCGTTGCAATTTTCTTGAAAATCTGAAGGAAAGCTTGAGTGAAACACCAGATCTTTGGTCTTCAAAAGAATTTGCATTTTTGGACATTGCAACAACTGAACTGATTTTAGTAAGCAGCATATTTAAGTTTTCTGACAGTTTTGTATTGTTTAAATATTCTTTCCATTGTTTAACCATCATTTTTTTTCTGAATTTGTTCGTCCTCAACTTTTTCCAGGATGATTACCTTACGGTACGTAATTCCAATACAGGGTGTCCAGTGGTTGATTTCAGGCTGCCTATTACTGTCGATGACAATGATGCTCTTTAGAATAATGATAACATTCTATATACAATAGAGAAAATGAATGCAATTTAAGATTTTTCAAATCTAAAATTTATATTGTACGAATTCTACCAACTTTCCCTCTTGAATGTTGAAGAATTTGTTCAATCTCATTTTTAAAACGGCTGTCTTTATGTTCTACGGATATTTCATCATTAAACACATGTACACGAGTATGTTATTAATAACTTCTTTATGAATTTATTGAAAGAATGTTAAAATACAAAAATATAAAGAGCGAACAGTTGTTCCCTCATACTGTATATAACCATGCATGCACTGCAACAAAACTATTGTATAAAATTACACGTTCATTGTATATATGTAGACATGTTCGTAGCAGACTATATTGTAGGGTAGACTGTATCCAGGCCGTGCGATGGAATGCAGGCGAGAGATGCGTGAGAAGTTGTGCACATGCGTAGGTGCCGCATTCTTGACCAAGCCCATGCAGAGCTAATCAAGCAACGCCGGAGAGGAGAGAGAACGTGGTAACGGGATCCATCCCTAACGAGTGAGGGAAATTCCAGAGCATACTTCGAGACGGGCACACGGTTCAATTCCAGATGCAGGCGTGGGAGTGTTCATTGTATATATGTAGACATGTTCGTAGCAGGCTGTAGTCTAGGCTAACTAAACCCAATGTTTGTGCGACGGTATGCGAGTGACACGTAAGTCACCGTACGCTTTCCCAGCGTAGGCCGTAACCGCAAGGGCTGTGCGATGGAATGCAGGCGAGAGAGGCGTGATGA
>VOMN01052126.1:0-15354 GCA_014899125.1 Orchestia grillus | reverse complement strand
TGCCTATGGCCTATCCTATGCCCCTTGAGGGGCACTGCCATCTCAAAGAGAGTGTGAAAAAGATTAAAGCCGCCGTGAAATAAGAAGACAACTCGAATCAAAAAGCAATAATGCAAATCGCTGAAGCAATATTCTTCACTGGTGTAAACAGCCATTCATGAAATTAAACATTCATCTATATCACTAACAAGAATTGTTGGAGCAGCTTTCCACAAGAAGGCGAGAAAAAAGTCGTGACAAATTTGAGGAGAGTCCTCCTTTAAATCAATTTTCACGCACAGCAAAGCATGAGAGAAGATATTTATTACCCTGGTCGCCATCCTTCGGTGCAATAAACTGTGAAATTAATCACGCGCTGTAACGAATAAATTACTGTACAACCATAAAGCCGGTAACCCCTCCAGCTTTGCAGAGGGTTGAAGCGAGAAATGCTTTAAATCTAGAGGGCTTACGTTGCAACCGTGTATGAATCAAATTCTGTCCCCATTAGCCTAATTCTTATTTGAATAATAAAATTTACAACGGAAAACATGTTCAGAAGTTATCTTAAAAATGACCTAGGCTAATATTTCCTCAATTAATTTACGAGAGCTCCTAAACAAGGATTCCCTGGTGAAGTTGTTTTCTGAATTAGAAAAACAACAGCAAAAATTTACCTTTGCTTCTTCATGCAATGCAAAGTCTAGTCTAATGTAAGTCATGGGAAGCCGATTTGTTTACGCAGGCCGGGCTGAGCTGAATCCCTCGGATCCGAGGAGGAACTCCAACAAAATCTTCTAGTCAGAACTGAGAGGGCGTGGACGTCGAGGATCAAAATGAAGCGTGTACGTCGCACAAATAATAAGCTCACAGCAGGAATAGCATCAGAACAGCTCATGCAAGCCTCGAGCTACAAATTCTTTCTACTGAAAAGCCCACCAGATTACATGCAGTACAGATTTTAATGTAGCCGAAATGTGTGTGCAGGCAGGTTTAAAAGCGGCATGTTGAACATCATATTTCTTAGACCACAACCAAACAATGGAAAGTGAAAGACAGCAATAATAAAAAGTTCTTTTCGATCACACTCAAACCAAGCCTAGCGAGAAAACTAGGTTCCCGGAACAACTTCAAAATGTAAAATAAGTTACGAAGAATTAAGTTGGAAGGATTATAGAGAAATTATTAAGGAAAATAATTGAATGTTTCACGAAACCTCCATATGATGCAAGCGTTTTAGATGTACAGTACGCTTACATGGACCGAACAGATCCGAAAAAAATTGCAACAGAATGCAGTCTTGATATGCTTCCGATGTCTCTATATATTGCAGGAGATGCAAGAAAGTTAAGCAACACGCCTACATGTGTGAAATAAATAAAAAATTGAGCATACAAAGTACATTAGAGCAAAAAATTTTCTCCCCTTCATTATATTCGAGATGATCGACAGAAGAAAATTATGCGTAGCTCAAGATATTGGATAATACAATCAGTAAACATGAGGAACACGCGTAACCCAAGCGATAGCGGTAGATAGAAAAGCCAGTGTTGGCACCCGCTCCGTGAGAGCGTCCCTCTCAAGCGCCAGGGAAGTTGTCCAATTGCAGTAACTTGTACACACAAGTATAGCTCTTCTATTGTATAATATATTAAAATTTCGGGAGCGAAAGAATCAAGATGTCTCTTTCATTTGGCGAACTACTGTCATAAAGGATACTTCGCTGGCCCGCGACAGAGCAGTCGCAGGGTGTCCAGTTTCCAGTAGATAAAATGTGCTACGTATGTGCACCAAGTCAACAAGAAACATATTTACAAGAAAAAACTCAATCAGAACCATGCAAAAAAACGGGAGCAATAGAAACTTCTACAAGTTTTAAAATGATGACTAGGATGTTGAAATACCGCTAATCGACACGCGTAACCGAAACGTACGAAATGAGCTGGGAGAGATAATAGTTGCTAGGAAGTCTGTACACGTCATCCTCAGAAATTTCTTGGAAGATAGACCAGTTTTTGTCACAACGCCCGAGGTTAACGACACGCATCTGCCTGAAGAATACAACAGCTGGTTACTGAAGATGACGAGACTCGTTCGCGCGATTACAAGTCCGTGCGTCTCCCAGCGCGGTTTGGATTTGATGTGTTCATGGTCGTGAGTTATCTTACACGACAGAAAATGAAAGCTATACGTCATGGAGCGATAGTGCGGGAAAGTATTCTAGGTGACAGTTACCGTAATCAAAGTTGCTTGAAACGGGTGCTAAAACGTTTACTGAAAGGTATATGAACTCGGGTTAGTATGAACATCCATTGCACAACAGGAAATTGCTCACACACCATCTCCCATAACAGAGGAGGTAGAAAAGGAACATCAAATCCATGCTAGCTCTAAAGCAGCCTTTTGATGATCCTGAAACTGGTGCAAAGTCTGAGAAACAAGCAAATGCTCGACAAAGACTCTGACTCAACTTATCCTGCGGAAGGCACCGCACTCACTGCGCTGCGCCTTGAATGCTGAGCAGACGTCTTCTTGGAACGGCGGCCAATTTCGGCAAGTCAATTGCATACATCGCGTCGGCACTTCAACTTCCCATGCGAACTTGTTGGGTCGGGAACGAGCTGTCCAACCTAAAAATCAGGACAGTTCAAAGAATGGAGCAGCGACTGATCAATTTACGATTAGTTCTACGGCTTTTGAAACAAGCAAATTTGAGTTTTCTAATTCCTTAATACAGGTCGAAAATGCGTTTCCCGTCTGTCTAATATGAAACGTTCCCAGTCAATCACCAAAAATTAATAAATACAGAATGGCAGTCGAACCATAACATAACAATAAAAAGAAATTGTAAGGAATGAAACAATTCATTAGAATTACAATCAAAATATACCGACCTACTCAAACTTGTTCACTTCGTTATCGAACGACACATAATTTATCAAGCCTGGCTCAACTTTAATTATTCCCACTTCGCACTTGAATGCTACTGCAAGGGAGTAAACCTGAGAACAACAAAGGTCACTGAATCAGCTCTGGACATTTTGACTGAGCTCAGCGATCTTCTGGAGTGTTCACAGCAGTGCGAGACGCTTGCACGCTGCTACACCGAGTGCAATGCCCTCACTGTCACGTAAGTGCAGCAGACACGTCACACTTCCAACGTTCCAAACGAGACCGTAAAATTTAGCTTTGGAAGTCCGGCACTGCAGCCAACAGAGCTCAGTAGCGCCGCCCAGCGAGGCAGCCAAATGCTGCAGTTCGCAATAATGAGCAGCGCCTCCAGCGTCCTCCAGTGCTGCCCCTGGTCAAGGTAGGGTGGACTCGCTGGAACCGCAGCACCAGAGGGGCATTCCGGCGTTCTTTGGCTCTCGCACTCTGTGCTCGGAGATCTCCACATTCCCATCGTATGACAGCCGTTTCCGATTTACAAATATCTCAACCGGTCGGTACCCCGCGTAAAAAAATACTGTAAAAAAATTACAATAGCGATTTACAGCTTCTCAACTTCCATTCACGTCATCTTGAAAGGAAAAACTTTAACGNCAATCGCAGATGCTGATAGCTTTATCAAAACGCTCGTCCAAAATTATCGAAGGCAACCAATACTTCACACGTTTTAAAATACGAGTAGCAATCGTATTCAGAGCATACCACTAAACAGTAGCTCAAGCAGGGAAATGAGAATTCAAAATGAGATATAAACGGACATAGAGAATAGAGGAAATAACGGGTTCTGGAAAAGGAGAGGACAATAATGACCAGCCGTGGGCGATAGAGAAACCAGCAGTCTTGACAAAAACAAAGGAAAGATGACTCGGTAAATAAAGCGAGCAACGGACTACTAACATGAACAGGGAGATGGGAGGGAAAATCAAGGTCGTAGCACCATAGCAATTTAGGCAAAGGAAAACAACGAAACAACGCTTAAACTATTCAAGTGCTTGCTGCTAATTATTAGGATATTTCAAGTGATGAATAAAGAAAAATTAACGCAGGCTAATGGGGNATTGCGTATTAAACGATTTGGTTGCAGGTGGAGGGGCTTTATAAAAAAAATTAATGATAAGAAATGCCTACTACATTAAGTAATATATATGAGATTATTTTATAATTCTTTAAAAAAATATTGAAACTCGTTCTTATTGCAGTTTCGAAATTTCATTTGACATAATATTCAAGGAAAAATCCGTCTGTATTTATATATAAAAACATAAAATGATATGGATTCTGAACTCGACATTGAAGTAGAACACACAGTCAGAGTAACAATAAAATAAAAACTGTAAGTAAAATATGTCACGGAAATACATCAAGTCCGGTAAGGAACCGTGCCGAGGCACGGTAGAGGCTCACTAGCTTCGAGCATCATACTCGCAAATTAATTATTTTACGATTGATTTTCAGAGAGCAGCAAACGCATGCAGAGAGCTCGAAGAGTCAGTCTCAATTATTTGATATAAAATCTTCATTTAACGAACCTTAATGAAATATAGAAACATACAGAACGACAACTAACCCATTAATAAAACATTACCCAGGAGCAAAACAATATAAATTTCGAAAGTTTTTTGTAGTAATGCCAATAGTGGCGTGAAATTTAAGAGGTTTTTACTTCAAGCGACGATGATGCATGTAAACATACAGAATGCATAGTTTGTGAAAAACGGTAATATCAAAAATTAAAAAATAGAAATTATCACAACGACAATATTTACTGAAGGGAGAAAATAACGTTAGAGAAGACGAATAATCTCTCAATACCCGAAGACGATTTTGCCCATGAAATAAACTTCAGGAGAGCCGAGAAAGGGAGGCAGTGCATAGCGACTCCGGTGACTCACGCGCCCGAGGCTTAACATGAGCACGCAAAAATGAGCAAAACTAAAAAGGGGCAACCGGAAAAAAGGAAACTGAAGAGCGACCTTGGCTGGCCTGAGAGCCGGCAAGTGTGGCACTCACAAAAGAAGAACCTGCTCCACTCCATCAATCTCCATGGAACAAAGGAGACATGTTGCTCAACTGCAGCTGCTATCTATGAGACGTCATAGCTTGTTCTAAAAAAGTCAGGCAAACACAAGGTTGAATGCAGCTTGCAGGAGGCCGCAGATAATCATTGTATCCAGAATGGTACAACGCATCAATAAAATGAAAAGGAACGAAGTATTTCTCTTAGAAAGAGCTGTATTCAATAAGAATGACTCCTAAAATTTTAGCAGCAAAATTACGCATGGAATGCTTGAGAATGATAATAATAATTATTCTTGTAACTGGCAAAGCATTCGAAACAACATGTGTGAAATTCGATACGAGATGAGAATTTTCACGCTGTTTTTCCTCGTAAGCTGCACAGCAAGGCGCATCCTCCGGTGTGCCACTGATTGTCCCCAAGGAAGCAACACGCCGCTTTATCGATACTCCCAACATTCTTTACCTTAAACAACTAACTGACCCTCAGTTTGCACAAGTAGTAAAAAACGACTAATTGCACAAATAAGTTCCCAAGTGAGATGGGGATCAGTATGCCAAATTGATAAAACTAATGGTAGTACAACAGGGATTTAAATTATTATTTTGAGCAAACACTTACGCCCAAGACCCTTACAAACATTGTAAGCATTAATTTGAGGCACAAAATAAAAAGATTTCATCCCATTAAAGTTCTAAGCGTTTGACTGAAAGCTCGAACTCTTGTAATTGATTTCTCAACATCCCACGATTGGAAATTTCCGTATATTAACGTTTTTCACCCAGTCAAAGCATTTTCGAACCTAATTGTTTTATATAAAAGCGTTAATCACCTCGAAATATTTACTTTTATAAGGATACGATGATACATATGCAAGAATAAAAAATAAAACTGTAAATCAAATGAAATTCTTCTGATCAAAATTATAGTTCGCCCCTCTCCAGGCGCACCAGGCGATACACTTCTTCTACACCAGACAATTAAGCACAAAAGTTAGCAACCTCAACTGAGAAAATTAAAACTGAAATCCAGAAAACAAAAATATGACTGTGACTGAAGTAGGCACAAAAAGTAAACCTGCACTAAATAAATCGAGCATCGTTTCTTGAAGCATTTGAAAACTTAGCAGCAATAGAGCCGTCGCGTCACTTGTAAATATTTTAAATAGAATATATTCCTGTAAATAGAGTATATTCCTGTAAATAGAATATATTCCTGTAAATAGAATATTTCGGTTTACTTCAACTAACCGAATAACAGAAAGTAATGAAAGCACACGCACAAACTTGTGCCGCAAGACAGGAGTCCAAAGTAGAAATTTGAAGTCCAATTTCAATTAGGGAATCAACTAACAGCGAAAGCAAGGAGAAGAATCAATCTGAAAACAATGCTAAGAAATCAAGACTGACAGCATACGTTATCTCTCAAGTAGAGTGACTTGTTTACGCACCATGTCTGCTCGTCTGTTGTGCTTCGTTAGGGTAAAACCGCTAACGAGTTTTAACAGACGCAGCCAAATCGTTTGAAAAAGGTTACAAATGAGGAAGAAATATAGAAGCTAGCATATCGAATGCAATTGAGTGAGAAACGGTTTCAAGATGCCGCGGTTTCCATCACGTCGAAAACAAATGAAACGCACAAAAGGAGAAGAAAACAATACATTATTCAATGTTCAAAACCTTCATACAGGAGCTACTGAATCAGTATTGGACTTCTATAAGTACAAATACTGTATACATATACTGAAGGACAGAAAATTCTATAATCATACCTAAAAAATGGCTCACGATCGAATAAAACAAGCATACACATTTCCAACATTCCCTCCTTAATAAAAGTAGAGGAAATTTCTAAAACGCCATTCAGAAAATTTGTCCGAGACGCACAACACAGTACGGCCACTTGCAGCACGACGCGGCTGCAGCAGCAGGTGCAGGTGTGGTGTACCAGGTAGGGATCACACAGAATGATCTCGCACGGATTTTGATTTAAGCACCGTGAAAAATTTAAAAATATAGTGTTCTACATTTCTGAATGTACATAAAACGCAATTCTGCTATAGTTTGCTTCAGGTTCAAATACTTTGGATCATTCTTTATTTCAAATTCCGCTATTATTAAACCAACAAATGTCAGAACATTTTGCCGCACTCTGTACATGCTGGCGCGCAGCTGCGCCTCGAGCAGCTGTGCCACGGCGACTGCGATAGTTCAGCAGCAGCACTAATAACATACATTCATATCAGAGTCATCATTACTCGCATGTAGCTGGTTTATAGAGCTGGAGGACCTAAAAACCTAACAGAGACGCACAGCACGAATTTTATGCTAGTTAAATTACAGTACGCAGATACCGATTTACTTCAATTAAATACGTTGACTTACATTATCTCACTTCAATAACAATGTCTAATACCAAGGTATTAAAACGAATGATTTTAACCTTTTTGTACACCAAGCCAAAATATTAATTAAACTGATCTACAGGTATGAAATACTTAATTTTCTTTTAACTAGCGGTGTGTAAATATTATCGCTACCCCACTACTTTCCAAACCACATCCGCATTCATCTTCCGCGCCACAATCGCAATTGTGAGAAAGGCTTTCTGTTCCAGGAATAATTAGCAAACCGTACATTAAACACATGTTACGTATCTCCCTCAGTTTTCACAGCAGAAAAAAATTCTTGTAACACGGCAAAGGGGGTGAACAGGAGCTGCAGCTTACAGGTGGCAGGTCGCGCAACAAAGCAGGTGAAAAACACACCTCTGCATCCCTTGACGCACACCGACGGTAAATGTTCGTATACGCATACTTCGCGCGGTAAAAAATGTCAAAAACATTTGAAACACGATCACGCACTTCAAATTCGAAATAGAAAAAACGCTATCGAGGGTGTCACAAAAAATTGGTACTGCAATTCATTTGTTCGTCATGTGTTAATGATACAACGTATAATTTTTTTTAAATACTGTAACGAAAAACAATCACATATTCATTCTCTACCTAGTTTTATGATGTTCAACAAGATATGTATTGGCATGAAGTTAAAAATACTTTATGCTTAGTCACAGTAGAGTAACACTAGTTTCCGACACCCGTAGCATCACGAAACAACAATTATTATTCAAGCCGACTAACAGCACCGAGAGCACGGCGCAGTCCCCTCTCAGAGACATCGCTCAGCAGTCGCATGGGAAGGTCAGACGTGCACGGAAGATCCCGGACCGGCAAGGAAATGACAAATGAGGTGTGGGTCCGCTGAGCTAAGCTCACGGGCGGTTACCGCTATTTGTACCAACTCAGAATGACTCGATAAGCGTCACTCTTGATGGGAGGTCACAGATGCATTTCATCGTTGTCAACAGGAAATTACAGCCGGAAAACGGAAATTTTTCCACGTTAAATGGCATGGCAAAACGAGAGAGCGACGTATGTGACGCAACGTACAGAAAATATTTGCACAGGCATGTTACGATGCCGAGGTAGGCGGGACTGCAACTACTTTAATTCAACATTGCTATCCTTATGACTTTGTGACTGATAGTAGCGCAAAAGGCACCTCCGCGACAAACGCAGATACAAAGAAAATAATGGCAAGGAGAGATAACTCTAACTAACCTAGAGTTTACTTTCCAGCATCGTTCACTACGATGTTGGAGCGAGAATTTCTGAAAAAAATAAAAATGAGCAGGCGAATTAATTCATCTCATTAGCAATACATCAGTAAAAGAAGTACTAGCACTCAGAAAATGACGCCGTTCATCCACCAGCACCAAGTCTCACAATGCACTCAGGTAGGACGCATTAGTCAGCAGCGGCAGTTTGAATCAAACCAGTTTGCCTGCACTTGAGCTGGTTCCATGTTTTTGCTGCAGACCACATACTGCAGCGCAGCCGAGGTATTTTAATTGAGACTCATTTGCAAATTCCAGACTCTGTTTGAGGGAAATTGGTCGTAAAATGTCAGAGGCCACCGAAGTGCATTAAGGAAGTCGACACAGGATGACGAAGTTAGTAACCACTGGACCATCATCACTGGATTAGAAACATCCCCACGATAGCGCAGTGATCATACTTGAAATATTAAAACCTAAGAAGGCAACATAATGCACTGCTGTGTCAGAAAAACTACACAGACGGTTCATACTACCGTATTATTGTATTATAATGTCGTAGATCAAGGGAACCTCACGACACCGAGCAGCGTCAGAAATTTAGAATCAGAAAATCAAATAAATGTCAAGTTAGGAAATGTACTCGAAGGACTTGGTGTTATTGCACTGTAACGTAATGGTCTATATGACTTCATAACAGGGTGCGACGACAAAATTGAAAGGTCGCATGCCTGACATTTGAATGTTAGTATCTCACTAAGAAAAACCTGCATAACTTGACTTCGAAACGTATGTGATTATCAAGGAAAAATGAGAAGCTGGAAGTTTCACCCCACAGTAAGGTTCACAAAGTTAGCCTAGAGGATCATTTTACGCACACGGCATAGTGCGAACACAATTTACACTGGATTATAACAAGGGCAGCATTGTGCCTAGTCGATACAATTACCCACAGCGTGGCGCCCTCACTTGAAATTAGGGCCCTAGAACCCTTACCGCAATCTTTACTCTGTTCTGATTTTATTCGCTAACTCGAGAGACAATGTAATTGCGTAATTTAATTTCTTAATTACTAAATGGACGAAGAAAGCGCCCGCATACTGGCTTATTACTTAGCGAAAAAAATCACGAGTCGAGTTTCCATTCTACTGACGTGTACAGTATGACTCAATTAGTCCTCGTAAATATTCAAAAGCTTATTTGCACTCATTATTCCACTACCTCAGTCAAAACATTTAGTTTATAATTATACGTACATATTTGTCCACAACGCCATTAGGGCAGGTTGAGAGACTCGACGAGGTAAAACCTTGTGAATAAATATATATTTTGAAATCATAATTTCATACATAACAATGAAAGTAAGGTAAGGAATCAAATTTTTACCTTCACGTCTACTTCCACATAACTACAGGTACATTACGTGGAAGTGTATGCTTTGTAGCAGGGGCTCAAGCTGAAAGTAAATATCAGGAAATCAGGGCAATTTTAGCCAAGCTTGAAAGAAGGTCTAAGATATTAACACCATTGAAGATCTCAAGGACACAGCAAACGTAGGCCACCACAGTTAAGAGAAAATCTATTACACGCAAAGTCTCGGTAATGAAAGACTGAGCGGCATTGAAGGGCACTGCACGACTCAAATAATAAGATTAATTTTCAAAGTAACCATGTCACCCCTCGCTCACTGAACTCTCGCGAACGGTGATTATAAAAGTGTAGTACCCAAGGAAGGAAAAATTTCAATATTGAAATTCAAGCTTCAAAACTGTTCACATTTTTCTCAATTTCAAGCCGCATCGGAAGCGAAATTTAATTCGGGAAGTGACACGCCTGCTCACCCTCTAGTGACCTGTTGTGACAGTCGATCGTGACACGGGCGTCAAATTTAGCAGAACAGGTGAATCTTAATAGTAAAACAAAATAAGCATGCATTGTTATTCAAAAAACGATGCGTTTAATTCATTAAAAAGGCACTATTAGATTGAAGCAGCTGCGTTCGAAATAAATTACAAGCTCCAAAATTAAGTATTAATATCGAACAAACATTTTAATAACCAAAAAAAATATTTTTTTAAATTAATCAACAAGCTGTCTCGCTGCTAGTATATCACAGAAAGAAAATATTCTAACATCAAACATAGATATGAATTTTAACACAGAAAATGTCGCCAGTTAATACTACCAAAGTATCAACTCAATAGGCTAACAATTGAGGATGAGCTTGTAAGTCAACGATCGTTGTCCAAATAAAGATCGCTTCTTCAAATGCAAATAAAAACGGCAACAAATGTTTAACTCAGACCAGAATACAGCATATGTAATTGAAATACATATGACGTATAAATTAGCACTAACCATTAACAAACCAAGCTTAATTTTCATATAATTAATCTCTACGAAATATTGCACCTATATTAGGAATATTAAAGGGGGGCTACGTTTCATTTTGGTGTCTCACATTCTTTGGAAAAATATATTCTTGGGTAGAAGACGCACTGGCGACCGTATTTTACGACCTTTATACGTTGTACTACAGCTACGAAAAATATTCGAAGGCAGTCATTGTCAGACAATTTGCAACATTTACACTGTTATCCAATGAAGTCGATGCTCTCTCCGTAATAGACCACATGTATTTTGTAGGTTATTATGTACCGTTAGGATGCAAGAGTTTGCATAATGCCTTAAACCTTCAAAATAACTTAGTTAACAATTGAAAGAACTATAGTTTGTTCTTCTTGACTACAAATGATGCTACTTGCATTGTTCATTATATAAATGCAAATTAACAATGTACAATGTAGAGACTAAGAAATGGTGCAGAATTACTCTAATGCGGAAAATGACATTAGTGCTGGAGTTGGGAGGTCCAACTACCCTAGGTTGGACTAATCACGCCAGAGAGTGCGTGTCTGTGAGTGAAAAATGAAAGTAATGTGAGAAAGGTGATGGAAGAAAGCGCTCCTGGAACTCGTGCAAAAGTTTTGTAATTCTGCAAGCCAAAGTGCTTTAACGAGAAGAAAACGGCGGTGACTAAGGGCTCGCTACCTGCAAAAATACTCATTATTATTAATTTTTTGTACTTGTTCGTTCTATATACTGAACATAGATAACAGAACGACTTGGTAGCAATTCATTTTCCTCCAATGGCCTAATTTTGATGAAATTTCATGTTTTCCTCGGCTTGGACATATGATCCTACAATGGTGTAGTATCGTCAAACGAAAATTATTAAAAGAAGACTTGCAAAAACGGTGACACTGGAGGGTGTCTTTTGTGAGCAAAACGAACTCGCACTTTCCTCACTTCGCTACAGCTGCAGACTTTGCAGAGGGCATGGTAATAGAAATACTGATGGCATACGATATGGATAGTCAAGGACAGCTTTCGTTACGGTGGTCACTGCTCGATTAAGTCGCAGTTGAAACTGTGCATTCTACAACACATGCAATAACCGACGAGCTGCACTGGATGGGAATGGGCCGATGTTCATTGACGCGTGTGCAGGCGATATATGAGGAAGAACATTTTGCCAAAGGAAAATTCCATCATTACGCATAGTCCAGTGTAGTTTTTAAGTGAATAGGGATAGAAAGAGAAAAACAAACGCTGAAATATGCATGTATACGACAATGATGGAATCGGAAACAACGATCAAGCTCGAAACACCCATACAATTCAAACAGAAATTTAAGATTAGGCAGAAATACAATTTCGTAACAGTAAAAAACAAGAATTTACCTCGCCTATGGTACATGCACAGTACAAGATCACGTTAGTTGATAGAACTAGTACTGAAGGCGACCAGGAATGAATACTTCATATTGACTACCAATAGACGTAAATTGCTTGAAATATACTGACAACGACGTATACTGAAAGATAACTTCAATTTCGGAAGATTACATATAAATTAAGACACCCATTCTTCGCATTTCTAAGAGTAATATTATAAGGTGGTAAACAAATAACAGCAAGCAAATTTAACTGTCATGAACACCCGTAATTATCCTACATATGATAATACACTAAAAATATTAAAAACCGTTTTGCAGGAGCATGTTTTCAGCTAATACTATCGCATCAATGAAAACAAATATTAAATACACTATAAAACATATTGAACAGCAGTTATATCACCTGTTCGAGCAGTCTACACAACAAGTTGCATGTAATTTCGATATGAGAGAAGGTTCATGCTTCTATAGTGCATACAAATAAACGAAGCACAAACGTATTTAACATTGAATATCAACTGCATCTAAAAAAATCACGAAGACAGAGAGGAGACACATGGGACGCTAGGTAGTCCGGGGCGGGAACACAAACCTAAGACCCAGGCGCAAAAGAAACGCACGCAGGACACATTTGAGCTGTAGGTGCGCCTCAGAGGGAGCGCCTAGCACCAGTTGTTCTGGTAAGAGGAGAGCTACAGGAAGGTCACGGGCTGTGGCTCCGGTTGCACTTCACTGGGTGAGATCTCGGGTTTGTTTTCAGAGGCAATGAATAGCACAAACTTGCCTATCAAAGAAAGCTTGTCAGGGAGGTCTCCCTTCATCGCAAAGATAATAGTATTTGGTTCGTCCTGCAGAGGTCTGGATAGAACTCATTAGCTCATGCAGACGTACTTGATCAAAACTGGTCACTGTTATTTGTATTTTCAAACAGAAGGTTTCTTATGAGGCTCAATGACGCAACAACACTGAATACTTAACCGAGAACAATAACTCACCGGCCTATTCGTAATGGCCTACTCTCCAATTTAAAGCATGAAAGATACACCCCATTTATAACGTTTGCACTAACGAGATCAGTGATACCAATATACTGAACTGCTAAATATCAAGTTAGGCCAATGAGCAACATACATTCATGTGCTATCATACATACATATGCATGGAGAAGGGTGCGGAGTAATGGTTTAGGAGTGGCGTGACTGAGCCTCAATCACACTCGGAATAAATTCTCGTATAGGAGTAAGTCACCATTATTGTATCATATTCCACGACTGCTATGCTGCCTTTGATTCGAATAATTGGGGGCACAATTATGTGTCGGGTTATGTCGTATGATGGTAGTAGGATTTTTATCATGTTCTTCCGTTTTTCGGCCCTGCTAAAGATGAGTGGAAAGCTTTAGGGATTTGAATAAATACACCAAGGGTGAAAAGTGTAAAATGTTTTCACCAGCCTTCGCGTTATTATTTATTTTGAAGGCAAAATTTTAATCTCAAACGTAATATAATTGATGATTGTTCGACCAAAATGAAATGAAATCAAATGCAACAAATAAGATAACGTGATTATTCATGTGGCAAGTACGCACTAATTTGATGTGTAATTTATGATGTACCTTTTCTCCTCAGCAACTTATATTTTCTTAGAAATAAGGACAAATTTTGAAAACTTATGAATCCTCCCACGCCTAGTAAACATACGGTACTTGACACTCGTATCAATGAATTAATACATAATTTGTGCTAAGGGAATCTGAAAAATTGCAGTAAGGTTTTAACGTACTCCACGACATAACACATCTCGTACAATAACATTGGAGGTAGAAATAACGAATCAACGACTGAGGCTAGGAAAGTGATTCATGCAGAATTTCTAAATACCTTCAAATGGTCTCTAAAGGATTTCCATTTCAACAACAATGTCCGTACCATGTGCTAATTTACTTTTGAGTCAGCACTGAAAGTACATCCTTCACCGAGAGGATGGAGAGTCCAACTCAATTCGTTTAAGCCGTGCACATCGGCGAGCACACAAATACTCTATATCTAAAATTGAAAAAGAAGAAGAAAACCAGAAAGCAATGATATGCCGTATAAAGCTATATACGACAGAAAAAATGGCAAAGTGGCAGCAAAATGAAGAAGCCAAGTTTCTCCCCGTATGCAAAGAGGCCGAAAGAATATCTTTGTCGGGCAAGAAAGGATTTTACGAAGGGCTTATCGGTGCCACAATAATCCTCTTATAGCCATAAGCTCGCCGTATCAAGTAATTGCAGGAGGGGACTGGGAACCAGACCGTGCACCCTAATATTAAACTGATTTTTAGGCATTTCTCGTCGGACCTTGGCGACGCAGCAACAGCTGAAGAAGCCACCACATAGCAAGCTCGGTCAACGTAGACCGGATTTTTGGATATTGAAGTCAGTGGTTCCTCAATATTAAGCACAGCTGTTGGGCACGACGTAGGGTGCACAATTAATATTGTGTGGATTTTTCCGATATTTTGCTCGAGGTATCTGGATTAGAAAGCAGCAGCTTACGCTGCAAGACGCATTGAATAAATGTTGACATCCATACTAAGATTTTCGACAACAAAGAGAAGGTTGGAAGACAGAATTGGTATTTTAGTATTTCTTGTAACCATTGAGTTGACTTTTGAACATGAAACCAAATCATGGGGAATTCTGATAGAAATATAGGATTGTTGATCAATTATTCACGAGTTTTTCAAATTTGTTATTTTTCTTCTTTGGGAAAAATTGTGACAGGGCACATCCTTTCAAAATCACACCGGCTAAGCCTGGGAAATTTCCAGGCGCTTGTTTATGCAAAAACGAAGCCTGGGGCACAATTGTACTCACATCCGTAGTCGCTAGGCAGCAGCGGCAGGCCTCATGTTCCAGGATAGTCAGCACACCTTCTGCTCCTCGTTTGATTCGAGGCTGAAAACTTCATTCCTAATGTATCTTTTCTATCGTCCAGGAATAGCAAATTCGTATGAACTCAGTCAAATTTCGGTGCTTACGTATTATCGGGAGGACCTTTAAAAAAA
>VOMN01052119.1:0-17085 GCA_014899125.1 Orchestia grillus | reverse complement strand
CATGGATTACCAAACTTTTTCAAGCTCAGACCACGTTTTCTTTTAGACCAATCGTTGCCACGTGCAGCTATTCGACTCCAAGTATCGCCAAATACCTCGCTTCTATTCATAGTCACTTGACCATCGTTGAATATTCTGTATTGATCTCTTTTGGCCATATCAGGTGTCGTTCAAGTCATAAAATTGCTGATAGTTTTCCGATGGCACAGCTCGACTTTAAGTGTTGTCAAGAACATCCCCTTCGTTGAAACTGTGAATATATGTCTTAATACTCTTACTGGTGTGTCCGCTTTAGTCTTACCGTAAAGCATGAAATAGTTGGAATCTCTTCTTGAACTTCATTCGTTAAACTCCTTTTTTACTTTAAGTATTTACTTTCTTGCTTACAAACTGACGAAAGGTTTAGCGAAGAGTCTCGAGCAAGGGTCTACCACCGCTAATATTTTCATGTGCCATCGTGAAGAAATGGGGCTTGAACAATGCCCTAGTAACCTTATACCCATTTCATAAGGATAGTGTGTAACTTTATGCCCATTCCNCTTTATGCCCATTCCACATATGGATGGTGTGTAACTTTATGCCCATTCTATAAGGATGGTGTGTAACTTTATACCCATTCCATAAGGATAGTGTGTAACTTTATGCCCAATCCATAAGGATAGTGTGTAACTTTATGCCCAATCCATAAGGATAGTGTATAACTTTACGCCCATTCCACATATGGATGATGTGCAACTTTATGCCTATTCCACATATGGATAGTGTGTTACTTTGTGCCCATTCCATAAAGATGGTGTGTAGCTTTATGCCCATTTCGTATGAATGGTGTGTAGCTTTATGCCCATTTCGTATGAATGGTGTGTAGAAAATATCTCGCGCGACGTCTCCTTAGGTTTATTAAACTGCCTGCACCTTGATACTAAATTCCGGGTAAAGATGGAAATAAATGATAGTGTACATTTTCTAGATGTAGGTTCTGGTTAAAATTTTTAGATATCTGTCGATCGAAAATCTATCTTTTCTGGTTTAGGCCTAGCTTTCTTTAGTTTTTGTCGTGAAAAATTAAATTGAATTATGTTAAAAATCTTGTGATCGCTGCTCATAAGGTCTGTTTGAACTGTTCCAACTTTCACGCGAGGAATTTAATTTTCCCAGTCGTACTTCACCCTAATGGGAATTTGAATAGATTTGCACCACAAATGGTTATTTTTAATAAACTAGTATTCATGCGGAAATAATGTTCGAACTTATGATTTTCATTATTATGCTCTACCCTTTTTTTTGTATTTAGTTTTTTTTAGAATATTCTATCCGTTTCAAATTTGTTAACAAGCATGCTGTAGTATTTTTTCCGCATCTAAAAGGTTCTACTGACTGGCATGCGACCTAACTCATTCATAATTTTAGTCTTGCATATCGCAGTATGTGGGTTACACCCACCGACCACTCCACGTGAGAGGTGCAGAGCATGGTCACCGAAATCATGGAACTAATCTGTCTCTAGGGTCTTCTGGGTCTTTTGTCCATTTTAGCCTACCTGAGCGTAGTAAGAACAGCTCGTGTGATCGAGTGGAAGGCATTGACAAATTTAAATTACTAATCTTCCTGTTCGGCCAATTTTGACGGGCGCTTTCTTGAATCTTGTACATCTACAAATTGAAGTCCTCTCTTACGGAGTGTCGAGGGCGTAAGTTGTAAGTTGTACAGTTACTTGTTGCGGACCTCTCCCGAATGTCTTTACCAATCTCTCATTATGCAGTTATGGTTATTAGCGTAATTTGTGAAATATTTTTAGTGATTAAATAATGTACGTTTTTTTACATTTTGTTCAGAATGAGTATAGTCTCAAACTTTTGAAATTAGATGCGTTTAGGATTTGCTCTCTCCAGCGCCTTTCCGTAATAATATTTTTGCTGAATATTGATACAAGGAATCTCAGTGTATGCATTAATTTCCATTTGGACCATACGTATGTCGATAATTGCATTCATGAGCCTCATATTTTCGTAACTACATATTTTTGCTTTTGTTAATCATAAATTAAGCTTGAAACTCAAATGTGTCGCCCCAAACACAAGTTTATTTGACTCGCATGCAGTAAAACAATTCCTAATAAATATTATAATTCCTTGCTTCAGCGACTTGTCAAAAGCTCTCCGAGAGGATCAAGACATGAGCACGTTTGGTGATAGCTTGAAGAATTACAAAATTAATGAAGAAAGTTCTAATACTTCTTTCAGCCCATTTTCTTTCATAATCAGAGGCTGAAAAATTTGTTTTTCTTCACATACGCCGTAGCCAGACTGGATAATGTGGACCTTGAGTTGGCTTAGACGTTTTTTTGAGGGGTGGTAGGAATTAGAGAATATTTTAAACTCTACGGGATTTCAGTGCCTCAAGTGGAGCTGTCCTGCGTGGGTTGGTAACTGGTGTTTGGTGTGAGATATTACCTTCAGGATTTGCACAGGGAAATCAGGTGCTGGCAGTACGTGTTGAACTGTAATTTAATTCTCAATTTTCTAATCGGATGAAGAATCTAAACCAAAAACCTTATTTGTTTCGTAACGTTTCGAAATTTTCAGACCAATTTTGAAAAGTTTTTTTGCTGTTTGGTAGATTCTTATCCTTTTCATTCATAAAAAAACTCCCATTTTAGCTGTGAGCCTTGTTCAAATAAAAGGAAAATCCTTCTTATGATTATAAATCGATGTTTAAACAACAACTTCTATAGGTTTTCCAATTAAGGGAAAGTGCACAGGCTCCCACGAGCCGCTCTGGTTGACCCGTTAAATGTGCCTCATGAATTCTCCCTAGAAATGAATTCCCTCCAGAAACTACCCTGAGCATTCAGAGCAGAAAGTGTTCCGTTTATCCGAGATAGTTTTCAGTACGCCTTCATTTTGTAGGGTTAATCACCTGTAATTCCGACGTGTTAAAAGGCATGAACGGTTTAGTACATTCCACCAGAGTGGGATGTCATTTTCATATTTTTTGCTTTTAATTGTGATTCATGTACTTCGATCGGATTTTGCAAGCAAGAATATACGTACCGTCCACGAGTAGAGTTTGACGATTATGTGTGCGGCAACCCACGTCTCGCTGCCGAGCTGTGAGCTCGTCATGTATTCTCATTCACGATTTACTTCACTAATTTTTCATTTTATATTGACGTTCAAAACGTGCGATTCTTCTGTTGCTGGATGCCATGAATATATCACTCATCTATATGATCTGATCAGAATCAAATATGTTATTCTTTAATAGTGAATTTGTCTTCTGTGACCAGTTAACCAATGAGATAACCATCCCGTTGTTGAAAAATTTCTGTTCATCTCGTGTTTCCCTAGCCATGATTTCAGGAAAAAAATTCATCATTTTATTGAAGTTCCCAAATTTCTCAACTATCGATAGGGTCATCGATTTCCTTTGACTTTTTTCTCTTATTCTCTATTTCTTTCTCGCCCATTCATTGCCCATCCTCTTATTGCTGCTTTCCGGTCTAGCTTAGCCCCTCCCCCCTCTCCCTGTCCTCCCCTCCGGCTATGTAGAATACACACACCCTGAGTATTGCCAGTTCATCTAAAATAGCTTGAAGCCAATTAATATTGCCGAGTAAGACATCAAAATAGGAAAGACACACTCGTATAATTCCTTTCAATAAATCTTAAGGGTATATTCGATCGCGACTGCATGACTGATTCTTCTTAAGTTAATTAAACATATATGTTTCCATATTGTTCTTTTGTTCTGCCTTTTCACTACAGTTGGCAACTCAGTCTGCGGTTCACAGTATTCGCTGAGCCGCTGTGTGGAGAGGTTGTGCTATTTCGCTCTTCAATCGTCAGTCTTTGCGTTGCTTGAGAAAGCAACTCCCCGCAGTACATGCCCAACCGTCGCAGGGGAAGGACGGACGCTCTTCAGCGACTCTCGCAGTTTGCTCCTGCTGCCTTCGACTCTGTAGTTTGTTGTTGAATTTGAATAAAATTAGAAGTGAATGTGCTGATATGAACTGTGTCTCATTGTGAAAAACGAACGACAGTGACAACCTGCGTTTACAAGTTGAAAATATTTTCACCGTACATAATTTTGAGATCAAATCCACGTGGAAAAACGCAGAAAATATCGGTAGGCGTAGACCAAGAGCAGCAGCATTAACCCTAAAATTTCATAGCTCACCGAACAAAATAATCAAATTGTTAAATAGTTAAATTAGCAAACCAATCTTACGAAGACCCTTGGCTCGGTGTAGCAGTACACGCTAGGTACGTGTACCAAGGTACCCAGTATGGAAGAGCTGTTGTGCACGGAGTCTGAGGTGCCTCTAGGTAGCAGTGGTGACCGGGATCACACCCGAAATGCCGAAAGTAATTTCCCAACGTGTCCCTATGATCCGACCATTTTCATGGACTCGAGGGTCCTCGACAACCTAGTCATGTCACAACACAGGACACAACCGAGCAACCAGTTCCTACAACCAAACAAGTCGAACATCACCCCGAACATCAGGACCGTGTTGGTCAACTGGATGTTGGAGGTGAGGTTGTTTCCGAAGCCTTGAGTATTTATTGTCCCATTGAAGAACAAGAAGTATTTATTGTCCCATTGAATAACAAAAAACATTTATTGTCCTATTGAATAATGCGAAGGCTGCTCTCGCGAGCGTCTCTCTAAGAAGATAAATTTTATCTCCGTCTGCTATGCTCTCTGTAGTTTCAGGTCGACTTTCATTACAAGTTTCGCTGTTTTACATTCGGTCGGTATTCTAATTTAGGAAAAGCCATTTTAAATTCAAGCGTTTATCCGCTCTGATCTAGGTAATTTTTTTTTCACAGCCGTCGTTTAGCAGGGGGTTTCTACCCCAACTTTTTGGATGAGGTGCAAAATATTAGTTTTTAAAGCGAATTTGAATTAATTTTTTGTGAATTATCGCTCAATTATTCATGCAATGCGTGCCCTCAGCTCCCGTCATAACTTTCCTTTTATAGAACTTTGTACATTTTTGTCGAGTAATTCCTTCGCTCGTGCGTACTATGCAGCACAGCACAAGTACGTTTGTTCAGACACACACATGGTCATTACCTTCTGCCTGAAAATGTCCGACAAATATTTTTTCTTCAGCGTGCCATTTTCTTCGTGCTAATTCTCCGATTAAATTTAGACGCAGACAACGACCTGTTGCAGCACTTTGAATTCATCTTACTTTTTAAAGTTCAGTATCTATTATATCAAGGCGTTTTATTTCGAGCACCACATTAAGAATATATTCCAAAGTTGATCTACTCCAGTGAACCTGTTTTAAAATGCATTCCTCAGTTGATCGACCTCTGTACTCTCTCTAGGTAGGCCTAACTTCGTGTAGAAGAAGTAACCCCAACAATTCAGTCGACCACAATTGAATCCACCTCGACATATGCTTGCGTATCTTTATGGAGAGGAATCATCATGCGAAATTTGCTGGTGTGTGTCTAGTTCAATTATTTCAATGTCTATGCTGCGAGTTCAAATGGCTTCTCTATCTAGGGAACAGTTATTGAATATTTGAGAACATGTAGTTACTGAAAATATACTCGGTACAAGGCGTTCCCAGTAGATTTTTAGCGTGTCCCACTACATATTTGTATTAGATGTTCTCTGCTAATGCTTTGAATGAATTGTCGATACAAAACATGCCTGTAATACATCAACCTTAGAACTATTCTTAATTTTAGTCTCAATATAATATTTCTGTTGAGAAACAGTTCTCTCGATAATATTTATTCGATTGAGTGATGCCTTTTTATCCCGTTGAATTGGTCGGTTATCCAATTCGCAACGCTGTTAATAGCCCTTATCTCTTCAGGCCGAGTGATAACGCATTAAAAAGATAAGAGTTGTAGAAATGCGCTTGTAAGAATGTGTTTTTCGTGAAATACAATGTGAAGTTAATTTGGATATTGAAGGCTAGGTAAAAGTCATCGCTATTTTCCATTTTATGTCGAAAGTATGTGAAACGCTATCCCAACCTAGTATAGTACTATTCCCACCACTGACCCAAACCTACCACTATTCTTATTTCAAGAACCATTCCCAACCTTCCACTGTTCACGCTTCCATCACCGGTCCCAGCGTGCGTACCAACCCGCCATCGGCATTCTCAGTTAACCAACTCCTCCGTTTCCATTCCCAGTTAACCAATACCTCCGTTTTTATCGCCAGTTGCAAACTACGACCCGTTTCCATCACCAGCCCCAGCTTACCCCACCGTATCCCCCGCGTTAGCGAGCGTTCACTGCACCACACGCAGAATACGCGCTTATATGTGCAATTCTTCTTACAAGGACTCGTTGACCTCGAACATGACACCTCGGAAATATTTCTAGCCCAGCTACGGATTAGTATTTTGATGGCTAGTTATCGTTCGCGTAGCCCTGGTACGTGTACCACACTGTGCAGTGGTCCACAACACCTTGGCTCGTACACTCACGCATTCCTCACGCCGTCCGTATATTGTTTTTACCTATAGGTGCTCCAATGCCCCATTATAGGGCGTGCAGCCATAACGTATACCGTCCGCACTATAACGTATACCGTAACGAGGTGTATAGCGCCTCGATACTTGGGGCTGTCTGCGTGCACTTGAAGTCGAGTTCGTTCGAGCTCCTGCTTAGTGATTTATAGAGTTCGATGAATAAGGTTCACGGGAGGCAAGCCGCTGAAGCAGATTCTTCACCCTCCTAACCCCATATCTTGTGCGCAGAGTAGCCTTCGTTTCCTTCTCTGTGCGAGCTCCTGTCCAACTCATTGGCTCTAATTCGCGGCTGTTGTAGCGTCATCGAATATTTTTCGTTACGCAACTTCTGAAAGGAAAGATTTATCAATTTCTTCTGTGTGATATTTTTTTATATTCATTAACCAGTATCTGTGCAACAAAACGGAGTGTGGTGCCATCTACGTTCATATGCATTATCGCCACCAAAGTCTTGACTAACTTCTTCGAAGTGGAAATATGTTTCCAAGCCTCTCTCGTAGTTATTTTCACAATGTTCAGTTTACAATTCTAGCATCTGCGCATAGGTGTGTGTAAACACATGTACATCGGTCCCCCGAGTTACTACCTGAATGAGGTAGTCACCCAACCCGCCAGACTCCCCAGACTTTGCCCATCAGTTTCTCTGCTAACAATTCTGCTCAGCAGAAGAATGGGCGCCGTTGTAAAGATACGGCCGCAGGCTTACGATACGAAACATGAGTTTGAGTGGTATTGCTTTTCAGGGTACAGAAGGCGGCAGAAGGTCCCGAGACAATAGCCACTTACCTTCTTAATGTAGTCCTAGCATTTATGCATGTGAAGCACGCCGACGACCTCGAGTATCTCACACACTTTAAGAAAAAACCCACTCGAGCTTTATTTGATGTTGAAAAGCGACTTCTGTTATGGTGTGGGATGGCTAGGTAACTATAGCATCTGCAAACTTCTCTACCACGCTGCGTTGGTAGTCACCAAATTGCCTTCGGTAGGAATAAAAGGAAATGTAAATGGTTGAGAGTCGCCGTTTTCGTACAGACATGCCGAGGAGTTTATCTGTAATATCTGCGCTATCACTCAGCTGTTGAAGAACTGAGAACTGATAGCCAAGCGCCGCCAGCATCTTTCTTTGCTCCTTTTTGCTTCCGTTCTGTGCTTTTTCTGCTCCCCATCAGTCACAGAAAAAGGTCATTTTCTCATTCAAATCATGGATTCGTGCGACGTATTTTCTCATAGGAGTACCCGTTTTTGAGCACAAAAAATGTCCATTCTTAGCAGAGTTTTTCCTTTATATTTTTCTCAGTTTGGAACCATCTTTCATAAGTTTCTCTCCCTCTTCTACGCATCTTGAAATTACCGGTGTTTACGCACTCGTCTGCCGGTCTCGACGCATTTAAACCTTTTTGTTCCGGCATACATGGCACTTGTGGATAGTGCCATGCACGACTGCAGTGCCATATGCTCCAATTTTTGTGGTGCCAAGCCTTGGTGCCAAATGCCCCAATTGATGTGGTGCCAAATGCCCCAATTTTTATGGTGCCAAGCCTTGGTGCCAAATGCTCCAATTTTTATGGTGCCGAACCTTGGTGCCAAATACACCAATTGATGTGCCAAGCTTTGGTGCCAAATCCTCCAATTGAGGTGCCAAATACTCCATATCGCATCAACTACATCCATTCTAGACAAACGCAACCGATATTTTGTAACTGTGATAAGTTAAAATTTTAGGTAGCAATCGAAATCCCAAAAACAAACTTCGGACTTTTTGACCCCTTGCTGTCTTATGTACCTGATTACAGTATCATCTAAGCCTTCAACTTGCTAATCCTGAGCTGAAGCATCCCATATGCTAGTATACATGACCATCTTCCATTCATCATCCAAACTTTGACTATACAAACAGCAAAGTTTCACCTAGGTACGCTACACAAAAAATCGAACTTTCTCATAAACCCTTCACACGTACTTCAAACTTTTTATTATTACACGTACACCAAACTTTTAATCATCACGCGTACATCAAACTTTTAATCATCACCCAATTATGTCCGACGCTCATTTCCCAACCTAACACAAGTGCGCAAAACTCGGACTGTGTCAGCGAAGTGTCTGACGCGCTCGTCTTGTGTCCTTGCAGCTCTGCGAACATCGGGCGTGTGAGGACCAGGTCTTCCTGACGGCGGTGAACCTCCTCGACAGGTTCCTCGACGTCACCAGCATCCTCAGGTCGCAGCTGCAGCTGACCGCCTGCGCCTGTCTCTTGCTGGCCTCCAAAATAAGACAGTGCACGTACCTGTCCGTGGACACCCTCGCTTATTATACAGAAGATTCCGTCACCGTCGACGAAATCAAAGTGAGTAGTCGTTGGGGATACGGGCAGTGGACCCCTCGTGGGGGGGGAGGTCTAGGCAACAGGTTAGGTTAGTCTATCCCATGCAATGGGGACTGACATCCCCAGAGGGCACAGTTACGCTACCTCAGGTATGGATGGGCCTTCGGGATTTTTATCTTTCGTGATCACTTTGCATCTTTCAATGCTCACACTTTCGTTGCTATATCTTCTTTGTGTTTTCTTCCTCTTCATTCTTAACTTGCTGTTTCTATGCGCTGGGGATCCTGCGTGGAAACACTCCTTGTGCATAGATTTCCCCGTTCCGTACTAAATGGATTCTTCTCTACGCTCTCTTTGAATCACATTTTATGAGGATGGGGAGCTATAAGCAATCACATATTTGTAGTTACTAGAATAATACGATTACTATATTTGTAGTTATTAGAATAATATTAGTAATAATGTGAGCAATGTAGGGTGGCTGGGTGGGGCTGAGAGGTGGTTTGCCACCTGGTCAAAGGTCTCGTGTTCGATGCCGGGCATTATTTCTCTTAGGAGAGAAAATAATACCAGACATTGCTAAAAGGCGGCACATCAGTGTAGCCCTGGCTGAGGTGCTCGAATCGAAGAATATATAAAATTAGCAGAATGGGGATTCTACATTATCGAAATATTACACGAAATAAGTAGATTGATGTTTGTATGTTAAAGGGAGAATGCACGTGAATTACAGTGCTGGCAAGCCACCCTCAGAAAATTAACTGATGTTTTTGTCATGTGTTTTCTCATGTGCATGGACTTCTGGAGGTTAATTTGGCATCGTGGTAAAAATGAGCATGCATTTTTTCGGAAGGTTCGATCCCTGGGGCTACTTTCCCCTGCTGGCTCGGGTGAAATTCCCCACATCACAAATCGTGACCAATCGCGCCACAAAAAGTCGGGAGTCTCGACGTTAATTTTTATCATAAGAATGATCAATCTATCTTTCATTTAGCAAAGGTTCAAATCACTTTACTCGGTTAATTCAATAATATTTTCAGCCCCATACACTGTTGCTTCTGTGAGGAATTTCTTAATTTTACTACATCAATTGAGAGCTTAGCACGACTGAATTAGAGTTGTAATGTGGGTTGTTTGCTTTACCTTTAACAGGATTTTCTTGGTTCTTTGCAGCAATGGGAAGTGTTGATACTGGCGAAGCTATCGTGGAACGTGTGCCCGGTGATATCTTTCGACTTCGTGGAGCCTCTCCTCAACCTTGTCCCCAGAAACGAAAATTTCGAGAGGGTCAGGTCCCACTCCTATACTTACGTCACCCTCGCTGCCACCGGTGAGTTGGGGTCCGTCTTGTTACAGCCGTGGTAATCTTTTTCTCATTCTCTTGCACTAGCGACCATCGTGGGATGGGAAGGATAGGAATCTTAACTGAACGATAGAATGATTAGAAATGAATTGGGGAACTCTACAAATATTTTGGTGTATTTTTATAAGGTTTGACTAAAATTTTCATCGTCTTCTTTCTGGGTTTCACCTCAACTTTTCAATATTCTCAAACGACCCTCATGAACCGTAATCGTGAACATGAGCTGCGAATTGAAAAAAATAACCCTACATTTTAATTTTTATTTCAAACAAATCCCGGACGTGCGGGTGCGCTACGATAACTCGAGGCCAACTGTTCAACCTAGTTCTAAGCTATTTCCTTGTTTCCCAAAGTGTACAACTACTTTATCTGATTTGCCAAAGTGTTCAAGTAATTTCTTCATTTCCCAACCTGTTTTAAATAATTCTCCATTTCCGAACGTGTTTAACCAATTCATTATTTCACAATGTGTTTAACCAATTTCCCCATTTCTGTATCTTCAGATAGCGCCTTCGTCGGGACTCCCCCGAGCTTGGTGGCGGCGGCAGCGGTGCTCTCTGCGGTGGGGGGCCTCTCCCCCCCGGCTCCCCACGTCCCATGTCCCTTGCTGGACCCCATCTCCCAAGCCCTGCACTGCCGCCCTTCCGATGTGGGGCCCACTAAAGAATTATTAGACACAGCTATCCAAAATTACCTCCAGCAGCTCAACAATATGAACAACAATAACGAAGAAATTCCTGATAATCATTTTTTAGGCGGGAAAGATCCACTCGTTGAATCTTGCTGCAAAATCGACGGTAAAGTTACGCCAACTGACATATCAGACGTCCAGTTATAGCCGCGGCTTCTTGTCCTATGTTGTTTCTATGTGCTTTGTTCTTAATGGTTTGTAAATGCGAGTTTTTATTTGTTGAGGTACCTGAATCAGGATTTCAATTTTGTCGGTGAGCCTGAGCCAGGATTTTCAATTTTTATCAATGAGCCTCCATTAGCATTTCGATTTATGTCAATGACACTGAATCAGTGTTTCAATTTTTATCGATGAACCTGAATCAGGATTTTAATTTGTCAGTGACCCCGTACCAAGATTTTAATCGTTATCAGTAACCTTGAACCAAGATTACAATTTTTATCAACGACCCCGAATCAAGATTTTAATTTTTGTCGAGGACCCTAAATCGAGATTTTAAAGTTTTGACAGTGACCCTAAATCGAATATTTTGTCTATGAACTGGAATCAAAATTTTAATTTTTATCAATGAACCGAATTTAGGATTTCCTGTAAGTTGCGTGCTTAGTATAAAAAGTATTAAATTTTACGTAAGGTTCTTATCGCATTTCGTGACACCGAGACCACCTGTTCATCAAGGAATGAAGAGCCTGCCGTGGGAGCCCACAAGGCTCCAGTCGATGCCGTCAACGAGGGTGGGAAAAGAGAAAAGGATTTCGTTAGAATTAAATATTTCGTTAGAATTAAATGGAAAAATTCAGTTTTCTAATTAGAAGTGACTTACGACTATCCTGTCTACTTCAACGTGTTATGTTTTTATCGATGTAATTTTTCTTGAAGGAGCAATTCTGGTTTATCGCTACAGTATTTTAAATAAATTCAATTTCAATACTTCAATTAAAAATACTTCGACCGTGGAATTAATTTCATTTCACTTGAATAAACAATACCGCTTCAGCGCTTGGAAATGATGCGTTTTCATTACTTGAATGAATATAATTTAAGTACTTGAATTAATCTCTCATTCAATACTTGAATAAACATCACTTCATCACGCGTGAAGTGTCATCAGTTCGATATGCTAAAACGACAGTAGCCTAGCTTCATTGTTTCAATACCCAATCAAACTTGGCATGACACCAATCGTCTCAGGGACTCAACCATAACCAAAGAAAATACCTATATAACTTCGCCTCCAGTAATACCAGCCCCATAATCTCTAATGTGTCTAGGATGCCCTTAATTTACTATTTTATTGCCGTGTGCTGGAGAGTTTCGCAGCCGTTGCTTCAGGAAGCGCATGCTTCTACTAAGCTACTTTGAAACTAGGTGAGCCGAGCATAGCTAATACTGCTATTTGCTCCTGCTAAGCCACTTTGAAACTAGGTGCGCCGAGCATAGCTAGTACTACGATTTGCTTCTTCTAAGCTACTTTGAAACTAGGTGCGCCGAGCATAGCTAATACTGCGATTTGCTTCTTCTAAGCCACTTTGAAACTAAGTGCGCCGAGCATAGCTAGTACTGCGATTTGCTTCTTCTAAGCCACTTTGATACTAGGTGCGCTGAGCATAGCTAGTACTGCGATTTATATGTACAAGCGTTTACGAATCCAGGTGCCTGCGTGGGTGAGGCGGCGATGAGCCATGTTGCTTTCGAAGCGGTCGAACTCTTCCACTCCAACATCGGAGGTACTTCAACCAGATTTGTGTGCGATAGTCATTATATACAATAGTCATTATGTACGTTAGTCATTACACGCAGTAGACATCACGCATCGGATCATTCGTGTATAAGACTTGAGGTGAAGATGTTGTTTCTTCTGATCATCAGACCTACCTAACTAACGGGGTCTCCTCGACCTCGTGTGGCTTTTAGTTTTTTCAGCTAATTTTACGATTGTGCGGTGGTGTACAGCACAAAATCAGCGTGTGTCATTCTACTCGTATGTCACTGTGTACTTGTCACTTTCACTATGTACAATGCTATGTCACTATGTACAATGCTATGTCACTATGTACAATGCTATATGTCACTATGTACAATGCTATATGTCACTATGTACAATCCTATATGTCACTATGTACAATCCTATATGTCACTATGTACAATCCTATATGTCACTATGTACAATATATCACTATGTACATTACTATGTCGTCAACGTTTAGTGCGCACCGTGTGCCTATTGGAAGCGGCATGTTTTCATGTGTGGCGCCGTCTGACCAATTTTGGTTGAATTCGTCCGTGTCTCACACCGTGGGCCTGAGGTTTGTTCCTGATGTAAGAGGCACGGAGCTATGTACTTTCTGCTGGACTCATTGAGCGCATCAATTGTTTTGTCTTATATCCGAGGCATATTGTTTGTTTCTCAGTACTGACTTAGGGGTGAGGTATTCGTTTTCCAGTTGGGGTCGCGCTGTTCCAGTTGGGGTCGCGCTGTTCCAGTTGGGGTCGCGCTGTCCCAGTTGGGGTCGCGCTGTCCCAGTTGGGGTCGCGATGTCCCAGTTGGGGTCGCGCTGTCCCAGTTGGGGTTGCGCTGTTCCAGTTGGGGTTGCGCTGTTCCAGTTGAGGCTGCGCTGTTCCAGTTGGTGCTACTGTAAAATGCATGTGTAATTGTTTCACAATACGTCAAGAATTAATGCAAATCAGGCGTCTTACATTTGTACTCACTAGTGCTCTATGTAGATTAAGTTTAGGCACTACCAATCTATTCGAATAATGACTTGGATCACCAAGCGGTGGTGCACAACAAAGACTTGCTGTCCGTGTACTGCGCATGTCTTACGTGTACGCTATTTATGGGTGATGTATGTACTGTGCATGTACGCACCATGGGAGTGCGATGCGAGGGCTTTGTGTGGACTGTGTATCCTGTATGTACTGTGTATGTGTCGCCACGGACCTCCGTAGTGCTGCAGTCCCAAGTTACGTAGGCCTAGCACAGCTACCACGATATTTAGGCTCGATTTAAGCTCGCTGCGGACGATATTTATTCACTTTTGTACGACAATGGATCTGAGACTTGAGCTATTTCTCTCTTCGAAGTCCCCTCGAGAAATTAAAGTCCTCCCCTCCCCCTCCCTACACGCACTCGGAATTCTACTTAAACTGACGTGCTGGCTGACCTGTCCTCACTGACGTGCTGGCTGACCTGTCCTCACTGACGTGCTGTCAGTCCGCGTTGATGCTGTCGTTGTAGGAGAGTTGATGCTGTTCATATGTCAATAATGTTATGTCACCTGATAGATATTTTATTTAGCGCGGGTCTAGGTCTTTTCGCTGTCCTTGCGTTCTCTTCTCTTATCTTTCTCTTTTTCTGTATAAATTGCATACTCTAATTTGACTGTAGCGTAAACTGAGGTTCCTGCTACCCCAAAACTGGGGTTGCTGATACCCCAAAACTGGGGTTGCTGCTACCCCAAAACTGGGGTTCCTGTTACCCCAAAACTCTGTTAACCCTATATCGGTCAAGTTTCTTTCCTAGTTCCAACGTGGCTTTGGAGATGACTATTCTGACTCTTTGAGTGGGTGATGCGTGGTGTTCGAGTAATTGCCTTCACATGTAAAGAAGGTCGCTGGGAAGCGCCTCTAAATATATGTATGTCTACACTTTAATGTAGCGTCTGGGAGCGAAACATGGCATTTCACCGTACGTGTGATCTTCACCCAAATGATACTGCGTCACTTCTCTCTATATATTAATAACGTTAATTTTAATATTATCATTGTTAACTTATAATCATAATAATTATTACCATGATGTTATGATTACTATTGTCATTATGTTAGCGAAACCTGTAAATTGTCTTCTTACTTTAACATTTGTTGACGTTTAATGTTCTAGTCATTCCCGATCGATGAGTGATCGTATACTGGTTATCTGTGTGACTGTCTCGCATTCGCCTCATACGAGAAGAGTAAAAGCGCATGCATGTTGCCTCGCTATACTGTACAGTGTGTATCATCTTGATGCCCGCATTATTCCGGTTTATATATGTCTTTATATGTACAGGGTGTCTCACAAAAAAGGCTCACTCGACGTTTCGAATATCAGTCATTCGTCTAATGTCAAGCCGCAGTACTAGAACAAAGATATGGATACAGCACAATGACTGAGTTTATGTTTACGTTTACGTGGCTGAGTGAGCTAAAGCCGGTGGCTGAGTGAGCCAAAGCCGGTGGCTGAGTGAGCTAAAGCCGGTGGCTGAGCGAACCAAAGCCGGTGGCTGAGTGAGCTAAAGCCGGTGGCTGAGTGAGCTAAAGCCAGTGTCTGTGTTCTAAAGTGAGAGATGCATTTTTGTAAGACATCCCGTACGTATATCATCTCGACGCACTTATTGTCTTAATATATATATATATATATGTGTGTGTGTGTGTACATGTTATCTTGGCATACCTATCATCTTGAGAGATGCGTGTATGCATATGTATGTATATTATCATGTACGTATGGTCTTGATAACACGTGCACACACAACCTGGACGCCGTACACCGCCCATCACCAGGGCAGTTTCTGTGCTGTAGTATCTGAATGTTGAAGAAATACATGTGTGTTTGTGAGTGTTTATTAACGGCAGTGATTAATTTACCCTGATTTGTGATTTTCGTATAATCACTGATTAATCTCGATAGATTTTCCGTATAAACCCGGATTAATCTTGGAAGATTTTCCGTATAAACACTGATTAATCTAGATAGAATTTCATGTTGTTACCTAGGGTTCTGTGCCAGCCACTGACGGCGTTGTGCCTGTTATCGACGCGTTACACCATGAAAAGAATGAAAAATTTTAATAAAAACTATAAATCGAAATGAAAGACTTGTTTTTTTATCGGTCATTTCCTATGAAAGCCCAATCGTTCGAATTGCGTGAAAGTGACTTACGAATTACGATTAGTCTAGCTAATAATAGTACTCGCTATAAATTAACTATTCATGGTTGTTTATGGCTACCGACAGTGGGATGTCCAGAAACTGCACGTCCGTACGCGTCACCCACTGGGGGCGTCCATGGAAGAGAATAAATACGGGAAAATCTATTCGGTAGTTAAATTAAACTTAATGTAATAAAACAAAACATCAATTAATTGAAAGTTTTCATCTTAGGCCAGTGTCTGCCCCACGGCCCCACTTGGGACCCGCTAGTGCGGTTCCCCCAGGGGGGGGGGAGGGGGCGCACAGTTAGGTTACCTCAGCACTAGTTAGGTCTTCGGGACTGGGACATGAACAAATTTGAAATTTTTTTCCCTGGAATAATTGTTTTAAAAGTCCGTCCGTGCATTCGTGCCAGCCTTATAGAGCGAGAAAACTTCCCTCGTGTGAACGGGAGAATAAGTTTTGTGTGTGTTATTATTGGTTAGTTTAGAGCTCCCTGACCACACCAAAGTCGATCTCAAGAGCGTAAAGAAGGGACCATTTCGTATGAGCTTTAGAAAACTTGGAATCTATGCACAGGTGTGTTCCCGCACAAGATTCCCTGCTCAAAAAACAGCAAGTTGAGGAAGAAGGAGAAGAAAAGATGGAAGAATAATCGGCGAAGAAGGCACGATAATTGAAAGAAGCAGAGTAGGCACGAAAGATAGAAGTCCCGAAGGCCTAGCCAAAACTGAAGTAGCCTAACAATGTCTCCCTGGAGACGCCAGCCTCCATAGCATAGGATAAACAAGCCTAACGAACCTAACCCTATTGCCTAACCTAGGCCCTCTCAGAAGAATTGAGTTATAACGTAAGACTCCTTTGAAATTAGCCAAAACTCACGGATTTACTTGACAAATACCAATTCATTTCCTCACATGCGATTAAAATTAGTTTGGTTCGTTTAGAAAGGAAGTTTTAGAAATAAATATTGGGCAGATATATTCCAGAGCACTCCCTTTGACTCTAGGCTTGTCATTAAAATGAAAGTTTCCCTTTTTTCCTGTTGTCCTGAGACGCACCGACGCCCTGCTGGTGGGTAAATTAATGAAAACGACGAATCGCTTTCCAAATGTTACGTGGCCTCGTCAGAAATCAGTTCAAGTTCAAAATTCCCACAAGTGGAGAGTATAATTTAAATAAATGCAAGCGTCGCCGGCGCTGCGGGGGTGATGTGACCCGTGCGAGGGCGGTAGGGCTGTGACGAAATTAGGAATATGTTAAAAAAATAATGTTTTTG
>VOMN01052116.1:0-13106 GCA_014899125.1 Orchestia grillus | reverse complement strand
TAATTATTGGTACAAAACTCTACAGCTTTTCATGCTGTATCGATTTTCCTAATGCATCAGCAATGAGCGTACTAACTCACTGCAGTAAACGTGATATCTTTGAACTCATTTGGTGTGTCCACAAGCTATAATTTAGCGACGACCCATCATTAATTTGATATGTAGCGTGGTGCAATTATCGCCGAACATCTAAAGCTCCGTGAAATAATTCGAATCCACGACATGGTTTTGTATGCCGGAACTAATTGCTTGCATGTCAATAGCAAGTTTATCCAGCGCTCTCGAAGTTACAATATTTTCGTGTGCTGTGAGCTCTGCAAATGCATTTGTAATTATCAAACCCCATCACAGCAATTGTAAGTTCGATCAACGAAGTTAGAAAGCAACGAAGTCCAAGTTAACAACGACATATAAAATGATGAGAAGCGAGANACTTAAAATATTGTGTGCTGTGAGCTCTACAAATGCATTAGTAATTATCAAAACCCATCACAGCAATTGTAAGTTCGATCAACGAACTTCAACGAAAGAAAGTTTAACAACGACATATAAAATGATGAGAAGCGAGCCCCAATTACCACAGGTCGATAATGCTAAAGGTTCGAATTGTCAATAGAGAGTCTTCAAATACGACTGAAATATTAAGGCGAGTTCAAAATATGTTTCTCTTGGTACGAAATGATGGTCAATCAATCGTCAATCGTATAGACATATGCGAAGCTACGATGCGGTGCACCTTACTAAAGTTTTACCTTACGAAGAGACTGACGGATGACCTGATTCTCAATTGACAGGCCAGGAATTATATGAGACAGATCAGGGCACCACAGGTGTCCTGTACTGGTGTGCGTTATGAACCAACAGTTCAACACCCTTTCCGTAATTCGACTACTTTTTAAGATCGCTATTTAATTTTCTTAAGCTAGGAAGAACAAATATCAAATTTTATGCATAAGAGAAATTTTTAAAGATATATCGGGGTGTTAAACGCAATAATGCTCGGAAATCATTGCGTGGTGCTTCCACACATACATCACAGCAGCCGGACGAAATTCCGAACACCTACTGTGAACACGTTCAAACTCGGTAGAGGGACTACTACTCTCTACCGCGAGCTGCGGTAGAGAGTAGTCGCACCCGTACAGCGGTACTCTTGTTCTNATTGTGTCCCGGAATATCGGAGAATTGAAAGAGTTCAAGATGCAGGAAGCAAGTAAAATGTAGTGTTAGTTCACAGATAGAGACAATAAAAGATGTAGAGATTCATAGATTTCATTCTCTTATTCAGATTGAGAGGAAAATCTGCTACAGTATTCTGGGTCAATGGATGAAACGGGATTTGGAATAACAGATAGTGATGAGAGGATANAATATTTATATATGTACACACAACATATGTACATAGAGTTATACAATAGCGTAAGTATTAATGGAGCTATACAGAGCTGCACTGTGTCATCTACGCTTGTACTCAAAAAAACGAGTAGTTCGCCTGCAACTTTGCAGACGAATTCTCCATCATATACTGATGACCTTATATTGGGAATGAATTTTTAGGGGTGGACAAAATAAATGAAGCACTATAGATCGCGCTTCATTATTACAGTGACCTATTCTTTCACGCATATCTCATCGAAAATCATATTGGTTGTTCAGTTTTAATTGCAATAGCTTTAACTACTTAGTTCAATTGCGATGCTTTTATTCAGGTGCAACTGTAGTATAAATTGAGCTTCTGTGAGTGTAAAAAATGAGTCAAACTTTGGGGTACTTGAAGGCCTTCCACCCAACATCAACTCGTCCTACATTTGGAGAAACGAAATGCCTGAATAGCTGTTAGGGATAATTATGTAATTATATTTGGTATACCAAACTGATAGATGCAAAGCTCAGACTTCTTTCTGTTTTAGGCTCATTCTGGCTCAGCACCTTCACTGTACTCATCTCGTCCTCCTTGGGTAATTGTTGTGTTTTTTTACAGGTACTGTTGAGACCTGGAATTATTACCTTCAATACTTNTTGGTGTACATGCCCCGCAAAGATCAGTGACTCAGAAAATTTGGAGTTTCCAACACCCCTGGGTCAGTTCACTGTCTAAAGAAAGAAAGAAAAAAAAAGAAAAAAAAATAAAAAATAAAAAATGAAAAAATGATAAAGGAAAAAAAAGAAAGAAAAAATAAAAAAAGAAAAAAAGAAAAAAATAAAGAAAGCAAGAAAAAAAGAAAAAAATAAAGAAAGCAAGAAAAAAAAGAAAAAAATACGAAAGAAAAAAGAAAAAAAAATAAAAGAAAGAAAGAAAAAAAGAAAGAAAAAAAGAAAGAAAAGAAAAAAAAGAAAAAAAGAAAAAAGAAAAAAAGAAAATGAGATAAAACGGAAAAACGGAAAAAAAAAGAAAAAAAAATATGAAAAAAGAAAATAAGAACCAAAGAAGAAAATAAAAAAAGAGGAAAGAAAATAAACTACGCTCATCTACGTTTGTCGTGCTAGCTTACACTCAGACTCTGGTGGCGTACTNGATTCTATTTCCTTTGGAGAATAGAACGAAAATCCTTTTACATTGGAGAAGAAAAAAAAAACAGAAAAATAGTTTATTCCAAAAACAGTAACATACATTTTGACTAACTTTTAATGGGATATTCAGTTAATTTAATTTGTCTCATTTACCTTGTGGATCTCAGTGCACGTTGCCAATTGACATTGTTAAAATATCTCCTAGAATTTTTTTTAGCGGGATGGCTATATGACCAAAAATAACCGGACNTGGAAGAAGGAATGCCAGCCAGTGCTGTGTCTGGTCTCAAATGCTTCCTTGTTAATGTACGGAAGGAGAGGAAGAAGATCATGGCCGAGTTACGCGAGAGAAGCACTTGCAACGTAAATGATGGATGAAGAAAAGATGACGAGTGCTTAGAAGCATTCGGCTGTTGCAAAAAGCCTCAATTTAAATGACATTTAATCTACATTGAACTCTAAATCTAATCTAAATAGTTCAACACTATGCCTCCCAAGTGGGTCATATATTGTACACGCGATCATCAAACCTAACTTAATGTATTAAAGCACTATGAATAAATACAAATTTTCGAGTTTCCGTTAAATTTGTGTTCATCAATCGAATAAGCTAGTTCTGATAATTACGAAAATTAATAGAGTTACCAAATTTGTGAAACCAAAATCTTTCATTTTTAAATTCACAGTAGAGATATTTGTTGGCATGTAAATTTACCTGTGTGAAGAATCGTAGTCAAGGTGTTAAAGAGGCAAGAGTACAAGTCAAAATCTGTGACGCCGCTGATCCGCAGTCGAAGGTTACTCGTATGCTTTGATTGGACCAGGGTTGTTTGTAGTAGTAGTAGTAGTAGTAGGCGTTCCCTGACATCGCTAATTGCACGATGCCTGCGCAGCGCAGGACGGCGGCGACCCCCACCGGATACGTCCAGAGCTGATAGATGGATGTAATGTTGTGTTGTTGTCTCAGTACCGCCAGGTGGTTACAGTCTAAAAGAAGATGGGTTACTGTGTGGGGATGTACGTGGCAGTTGGGACAAAGGTTCGGCTGAGTGAAATCCAGTCTGTGTCTGTACTTGTTGAGTGAGGTGTGGTGACCGCAGCGAATCGTGTAAGGTGTACTCTCCGACCTAGAGAGTTGTGTCTCTGTGCTGCTAATGTGTTATCTGGTTCAAACCTAATA
This sequence comes from Orchestia grillus, assembly GCA_014899125.1. Classification (NCBI taxonomy): domain Eukaryota; kingdom Metazoa; phylum Arthropoda; class Malacostraca; order Amphipoda; family Talitridae; genus Orchestia; species Orchestia grillus. The sequence goes on along the minus strand of VOMN01052116.1, from coordinate 9,415 downwards.
GTTTTCAAACATCCAGGAATATTCATACCTTAACCCAGTACCCTCCGATAGACTTCATCGAGTCATATCATTGGAGGGCATCTAACGGTGTGCGCTCGTCAGGGGGCAGTGGTGTATTGTAACCATAACACGTTGTTACACAGGGTGCTTATAAAGTTTTTCAATTTTAAAATTTAATTACAAAAGCAATGAATAAAAAATATGAATTGGACTTGGTCCATTGTACACAAGGATCATCAAGGTTCTATCTCAGAGAAGGCAGTCCGGATCATTGACACGTAAAATTACATAATTTCACGCGAGATTTGCCGGAAATCAGAGGACATCTTAAGGAATTATCATTTGTCCCGTCACATTCGGTGGTCCGCCTTTAACCGTTCGGTTAAAAACATTTTAGGCAGCCAGAAATATTTACAGGTATTGATTCCCAGAAGCATCTCTTGCACTTAGAAAGCTTATTATCACAATAAGGAACGCCCAGGATCCACATTGTAGGGTAAATGTTTGGTTTTCGAATTTGTGACGTACCATGCCATACGTCTAAAATTTTCGCTGTTTCATCCCTTGAAAACGCACGCTGCTTAAGCGTGCGAAAGCTTGGGTAATAAATATCAAACCCAGTGGATGTTTCCCATAAATATTTACCCTACTAAGATAGCTCCAAAAAAAACATTCTCCACTGCGATAATTGCGTATTACAATGTAACTTTTTAGTTAGGACCGCGATAGTAAAAATAAAATCGTATCTTCGTTACTGATGCCCAACAACCGCAATAATCGCATGTTGTGTGCAGTGAGTTATGGAATACTATTCTCATCTACAACCTACAGGCGTCGTCTTTCTTTATGGGTTCTCAAGCAAACAAGGTCAATTCATCGAGCCAAAATTTCAAACATTAAATCCAATGGTAAGGTGAAACAAAAGTTTTGACTTTTCAAGGAATTGATGAATTAAATGCTAAATAAAAAATGGCCTACGGTAGAAAGCTGTACAAAAACTCAGAACAGTGCAGTACATACTTACTCACGTGATACATATTGAATACAAGCACAAGTAAAATTCTCTGTACATTTTTACATCAGTATGACCACAAACTATCGCATAATTCAGGTACAAGGGAAGCCTTAGTCCCAATATTTGATGAGACCGTCCCAGCCGGCCGTGGCAATCTTGCTCGTTTCATGAGGATGCCACAAGATGCCAATGCACACGTCATCGTGGGCCTTCCATTTCTGGTACAGCTTCGTGGTTTTCCAGTCCCAGACATAGGCTCTGCCGTCGGCGTCTCCTGAGATGAGGTAGCTCATGTCTGGAGAGAAGTCCAAGTTACAGGCGTAGCCCGCCACCATGTGGCCTGTGAAAGTCTTCTTCCGGTTCAACTTGAAGCGATCCAAAGCTGAAAAAATTACGATCTTGTTGTCCATGCTTTGACACGCGAGCCATTTCTTGTTGGGGCTCTGTGTTACGGCCGGCATGGAGTGCATGGTAGGGTCGGCGATGTACTTGAAGTCGACAGGGATGTCCCACTCCCAGACCCTAAGACTCTTGTCATCAGAGGTGGAAACGAAGCGACGGTTTTCATCAATAAACGTGATGGTGTTCACGGCTCCCAGATGCCGGTCGTACTCCTGAACCACTTCCCCGGTTCTGCTATCCCAGCAAACAATTTTCTTATCAGACGTTCCTGCAACGAAAAGGTCTTGTTTATCTTCGTCAGGGTTGAACTTGACGCAGTACGGAACTTTCCTATTGGTGAACCGAGAGATGCACTCTCCAGTCTCTGTGTCCCAGAGCTTAATGTAGCGGTCATAGCCGCATGACAAGAACCTCTTGCCGTCGTTGTCGAAAGAAATGTCGCGTACTGCCTGTTTATGACCCATGTAGGTGCGGATGCACCTCCTCTCATTGTATACTTCCCAGATTTTGACTTTAGTATCCATAGAGCATGACAACATAAGATGGGCTGACCGAGGGAACCACCTGATTGCAGAAACTCCTTTGTTGTGTCCCTTCCAAGTGTGAATGAGTTTTTTGGGCATGAAACACTTTGCGGGAGGTTCCTCCGACTTGAGATTGACCCCAACATCTTGCGGGATGTGCAGGTACGACCGTCCTTGATAATCGGTGGCATTTCTGAGATGCAAGAGAGTTTTTTCTTCCTCAACTTTGTCGTCTGTTTGCTTGCCTCGCTTCTGGCGCTTGGCCAGGATTTCTTCCAGCTGAAGCTTTTCTTCCTCGCTGGGGCACATCACCGTTTTCTCGTTCTCATACTTCGCCCAGGGGCCTTTGAAGCCCTCGATGTCGGTAGGGTCAGCATTCGAGTCCCTCTTTCTCTTGGCTTCTGTAGAATACCTTTTCTTGGACTCGAACACGGAAACGTTGTCGGACTTTCGGGCCGCGGCGGTGTCGCCCACCATCTTCAAGCCCTGGCCAGGGTCTGACGATATTGAGGGGTCGACGGCGTAGCCTGGAGGGGTGATGCAAGAAATGGGCTGTGAGGGAATTAACATGAATGGGGGCACGAGCCATAAAATTCCATTCTTAAGTGCACAAAATGGAGTATAATAAAGATATATGTAAAACTAGATCCTTAAAAAATAATAAATATTATAATATAGATATATGTAGAATTAAGTTCTCAAAAACTAATTAATGTAACGTTCATTTACAAAGTAATAGGTAACAAAAAAGGGGGTAAATTTTGTTACAGTGAGCAAAAAACTCCTGTCTGTCGTCAAGTTTTGAGATAGGAACTTTCAAGGTTTAGCCCCGCCCCGTACAAGTAGGTGGCCGCGGTTCCGCGTCCTGCAACACCTGCTTCTCACGAGAGGATGCCAGGAAGAAGACCAGGCATTAAAAACACTTTAGCACCTGGCAACTCACTCCACTTGGTATTTTCCTGGTAAACATTGAGTACTTTCGGCAGACATGCATAGATTTGAGCTTCCTTGCCACTCACAATAAACACATTTTCAACAGACATAGCTCTAGAGTAATGCGTTCTCGATAGACATATCTAGAGTAAAACGTTCTCGACAGACCTATCTAGAGTAATGCATTCTTGATAGACATATCTAAAGTAACTCGTTCTCGAGACACATCTAGAGTAACACTTTCTGGACAGACATATCTAGAGTAACGTGTTCTCGACAGACATATCTAGAGTAACGTGTTATCGACAGACATATCTATAGTAACACGTTCTGGACAGACATATCTAGAGTTACACATTCTGGACAGACATATCTCTAGTGAACACATTCTGGACAGACATATCTCTAGTGAACATATTCTGGACAGACATATCTCTAGTGAACACATTATCCAAACTTGCGTAGTTTTCTGGCAAACCATTTTTTGACAGACAAACTACCTTTCTTGTAAACGGGTTGTGTGCTCCCACACCCCAGTCTACAACACGGGCACCAAGCCTTGAGTTCTGACTTCACAGCCAGAACCAGACGCTACTTACTTGCTTTCCACACACGCTATCACATGAGCGCTCTACTTCACTTCAAAACGGGTCACTCTCTGCACCTGCTCATTTTTCTCTCTCTTCAACCATGCCAAATCAACGCATTTCAAGGAACGTATTATTGGCAAAACTGAGATGTTGACAGGCCCAACGTCATTTTTTTATCTATATTTAGGTTGGCAAGTATACTCGATATGTAGAAGTTATTCAACTTTCAGATGAAGCAATACTAATTTTTTACACACATATCATTTTTCTACACTTTCCCAACACACTCTTCCTATGCTCAACTAGCAGTGGAGATCTATAGCACACACCCCACACTCCTCCTAGATACCCTTCCTGTGAAAGGAATCCCATGTGGGTTATTCTACCAACAGTCCTTTGACCATTGAAGACATTTCAGTTACCACCAATTAATTAGCCTTTTTCGAAAGGCACCTTTTGAATTCGTTCCATGCTACCCCTCACTTTTACTCCCAATCACATTTGCTACCAAATACTTTCGCGCGTTTGATCGAACACCTAGCCGGTGGCACTGCACAGACCAGTGCCTCAACCCCGGCTGTATTTTGACCCCATTTTCTCAGCTCTAAATAAGCACTGTACTACAGGGTATAATATGAGACTCGATCATTCTTCTCACAGAAATATTTTTCAAAAAATGAGGCCAAAAATTGACAGAGATTACTTCCAATAATTAACTGCAAGCATGAAAGTCTCTAACAACAAACCCTCCATATGTGTGGCACAGAAACGCGATCATCTTGGCAAAACGAGAGTGAGCTCTGCGTCAACATTTTGTTATCAGTTCCCACAATTACATCCTGCTACACTAAAACAACGCTTCTATGTTACAAAGATGCATTGAACAGCTTCCTCCTCCCCACCACCAAAGTTACAACGCCGTGTTATTTAAAAACTCAACTCCGCAGCCATCTAACCTAGTCACTGCTATATATTATGTATATCTCACTCAAACCGAAATTCTATTTTAGACAAATGATCTCTGAATCAGATCACCTAATACAGACATAGGTATACCACCCCTCAAACAGCTGCAAACAATGCATTAATCAATCTCAGATATTTTAAAATGGCCCACAGAATTCACACGATCTCTTTTGTAATGGTTTCATCTCTCTAATGAACAATATTCAAGGTTTACTAATGAGCTGCCCAGACAAAAAATAATCACCAGCTACTAATACAGAGTATGACCTCCACTAGCATGAAAAATGGCAGCAATTCTGCACACCATTGAGTCTTAAAATGTCCAAATGCACACTTGGTCAATTTGAACCATTCTTGAAGCAACTAATCTCATAGAGCAGCCCAGTTTGTGGACGATATTCTCAACGACTACCTTGTCGTTCTAGGTGGTCTTGCAAATTCTCTATTGGGTTCATGCCTGTGAACTTAGCTCACCAATTTAAATACCTGATGCACTTTGAATGCCTGTCATGCTAATTCATAACAGTTCTAGCCAGATGCAGCTGGCAGTTGTCACTTTTGAAAAGAGCTTAAAGAGCAATACAGCCATGAGCAAATGACGATTTTTTTGTCCGGGGTGCTTACAATGACCCTGAAGTAGTTTTGCAACAACACACATGAAGTTGAATTGTGAGTAGGCAGTGCCATACATCATAGTGTAGTGCAGCTGATTTTCATATATCTATGACATAAGTTGAAGAAACTTCCTCAGGAAATCAAGCCTGCTTTAATGAAAATCAGATTCTTAGGAAGTGCTGCAAGATAATACAAAATAGAAAAAGATTAATATTGGTTAAATGTTAGCATTAATTGTTCACTAACATAAAACTTCCCAAAAAAAGATTTCTAATATTCAAATCACAATGGGCCTCAGGAAATTTCGGTCATTGCAGTATTGAAGTGATTTGTGTTATTGTCTCCACTGACCATAAGATGTGAAAGTCCTCCTTTCCTTTTCAAACTCAAAGTCTGAGACATGGGCAGCCTCTGCATAACCGGAGAGCATGTTGCGCTTCACCATGTTGAAGGCAGACTGATTGGGCAGGTCTGGTCCCAGCACTGGTGCGGCAAGGACATCATAGCGAGGGTTGTACGTCAGCTCTTTTGTCAAAGGATCCAAGTGGATTCGGTCATCGAAATCTTTCTGGAAAATTTGTAAATTGGAATAACACGGCAAACCAATTTGCTAGCTCTTACGTAACTCTGGCACAATGCTGTACAAGCCACTTCTGATGTGGGAGTGATAAACTAGATATAGGCATTCTAATGCAACACTTCCCATCTTGAAAATATGAACATTAACATAATATTCAATGCCAAGCATAAGAGCAGACAAAAAACAGGTAGGGCAAACTTCCGCTACACTACTTTCCCACAGTCTACATTAGGATAAAATAAAGGCAGGGCAGGGCCTTCTCCTGCATTGGCTGCCTGTAATCTGATGCAGGGGTTAATGATACTAAGCTATGAGGCATGGGTAAGAGACACAGAGGCAGGGATGCGACACAATCCGGCATGGATACAACACAATGAGGCAGGGATATGACACAATGAGGCAAGGATATGAGACTATGAAGCAGGGATACAACACAATGAGGCAGGGATACAAAATTATTGGCCAGTAGAATCCCTTTGGGCAACAAGCAGTTTTCTGTTGTCACCTTAAAAAACATAATAAAATGACACTCTTCTTCAAGATAGAGAATACAGAAAACTAAAAAGGGAGTGTTCTTGTGAGATACTAAGGGTTTTTAAAATCAACAAGCAGCCAAAAAATACCAAATTTATCACTCAAATCGGGAAAGCATAAGAGTATGCCTCACAGCACACACCTCAATTTTTAATCTAAGAATCTGTCTAAAGTTTAGCATAGCACAGGTATAGAAGTAGACATACTTTCTTTGCATTCAGCATTAAACCACAACTGTGCCCTACTAGTTATAGACTTCTAAAACACTGATGCAAAGGTATTTTAGCCCATCATGTACACAGACAATAAAACTAATGTAAATTTCTTGCAAAAAAAAAAAGATCAATGTGCCTAGTAATCACTGTGTCTAATCTCTGATATGGAGATAATTTCACATTCTTAGCTTGAAACATGTTGCTGCAAATAAACAAAGTAATTTGAGCCAAATTAATTCTTTGTTCATACACAGAAAGATTTTTAAAAAATGAGCCCATGAATCCATAGAAATTGCATCAACAGTTAAATAACCATCCTTCCCCTCATTCATTAGACACAAAATTGTGAGCCCTTGGCTTGAGCTCAATTGCTACAATTACACACTACTTACAGATGATGTGGCAATGGGAGCAATATCAACTGGCTTGCTGAGAACAGAGTAGGCCGGCAGTGGCAAGAGATGCTGAGGTGTCTCTTCTTCTTTGCCTGCAGATATGCCCTCCTCATTGCCTTCATTCCCATCATCACTCACATCATCATCACTACCATATGCTTGTAAGCCTAGAAGAGAAGTCATTTTCACTAGGGGAAAATTCCTGAAAATAGATATAATAAGTTTAGATAATATATTAAATATTTAGAGCATTGCCTTAATGAATAAGAGCTTTATCTGAATTTTTCCAGTCTCCAACAACTTCTGACGCAAGCTTCACTCACAATGTATCCCAAATCACTGCATCAACCTTTTGTTTCTTCATCTCATGATACTTTTTCCTGTACTGAGCATGACCATTGATTTCTTAAATGTTAGATATTATAAATATATACAGGCAGTTAAGCTAATGCAATACCTAAACTTTGTGTGACAACTTAGATGACTGATAACATAGTCAGCACCTGAAGGCTGAATGGTACTGTAAAAATTCAACATATTTCAAGAAGCAGTAGTTGAATAACTTTCACAATGATAATAACAAAAAACAATTATATGAAGACTAAGTAATGATAGACTTAGTGGTACTATGAAACATGGAGTTATCTACAGTACTCTACAAAAGTTTATAACAGGTATGTCATACGTGTGAGATAAGATGCAGTATGATGATGATGAAAGTGTCATGAAAATAATAATTTATACAGGCTTGTATTGATTTGATTGTCATTATTTAGTTTTATCAAAGTCAATTGTTACATACTCAAAGTCAAGCATTTCAAGTTTCAACTATGTTCCAGAAGATTCAATTTTAAATTTGAAAAACATGTCAAGTGTGTGTAATTCTCACATTATTTATTATGTCTGAGTCTTGTTTGCACAACATGCTCAAAATAAAATGCATTTTCAAATAACATATTGCTCTTAAAATATATAGAATTTTACTGAATTCAGGGCTTTGAAGTAAACTTAGGCATAGAAGTAAAAAAACTATTGAAATTTGTTTAATGGTCATTGTTTAGTTTTATCAAAGTGAATCAATGTGTAACTGGTTGAGAGAGACCTAGAAAAGTATCCTCGTATTGCAGCCTATTAAGACACTTATCCTACTGCAACTTGTCTGACATGCATCCCAAGTAAACTTTTGCAGAGCCCTGTATATTCAAGTTGGAGCATTTTATATTTTATAAGTACTTGAACTTTTAATACAAAGCCCAACATCAGTTGGAGCCTTTATTTCAGCCAAAAATGTAATTTCTAATAAAAAACATTACACACTGTACACACAACCTGACACAACTTGGTCCTTTTGTCCCATTGGCTATGAACCAACCTCGTCAATGAAGTTTTCAGAGTATTAGGTACTTTGTGTCATATTCCAACTAAGAGAGGATGTCAGCGATTAATCCAGTTCGTCAACAAGAAAGATACCCTCATGCTTAGGAGGTCGACACAACCTATGAAAGCCTACCAAACACAACCTATTCCAGCCTTTCATTCCATGTTCTCACCAAGAAATACTTCATTGCATCAAAAATCCTCAAATAACAATCTTCATCCAATCCTACGAGATACCATATACCCCACATCAACTTTTCTCGTCAACACTGCTGCCATACCAGTACGCAAAACATATACGTTACAATTCAACCAGAGTTACGGTACGGGGTCAGCATGTATAAACTCCTACTCCGACTTCTAGGATTCCAAAAATTCTAACTTTGACTACAAGAACACTAAAATATCCGACTCTTTAATTACTAGACACAATTCCTGTATTATCCTTAGAAATCTTTTATAATTGAAGTTTGCTTATTTTAAATGGTGATTCTTAATGTAACATCTTTAGTTTTAGGAATTCATATTTATGCTAATCAATTTATTTCCTTCCTTATCAACTTCTATGACCCAATGGAGCATGGTTACAGATACAAATTATTATGGATTATTTACTTGAAAAAATATGCAATACATAAAATATTTTTAACATATGTATAACCTATAATGTAAACCTACATATTCCTTTATCTGAAACATTAACATTTTCCTACAAGTGCTATTATATTTATAAATTTATAAGTTATTTACGAAGTGCGAGTGCAGATTGCAAGCTAATGTACATCATAGGCTCCATGACATACTACTAGCGTGATGGCCTCGTAACCGAGAGGACCTTGATTTAAATCTCGGCTCAGTCGAGGCATTTTCACGTAAGCAGGGAGTACTTCCCTTGGAAAAGAAAGTTTAAACCACACATTTCTCATATCCCTCCGTAGCACGCGGTAGCATGTACATTCCTAACCAGGCGGAAATTTGAAGTTCAGTTACAAGTAAAATACCGTTAGCTTAATTCTAAGATCTCGAATTTAATTTACCGTCAAAGTGTTAAAAAAATTCAACATTATTTTAAACAGCTCGAGGCTGAAATTCACTCAAAGTATTTCTCATTAAACACATTGTTTGTCGATTATTTTATAAAGCGATCCGGAGTTAGTTTTTTTAAATGAAAAAATAATAACCTTTATTAATTCCAGCACGTTTTACCGTTGGGTTTTAGATCCCTTATAACTACTGGTGTGGTGGGGGATGTGAAGAATGTGTGGTTTA
>VOMN01052114.1:0-14489 GCA_014899125.1 Orchestia grillus | reverse complement strand
GAAGCAGATCTGTCCCATAGGGAAAAACTTTTTCAAAAATATGACGATCCCCTTAAGTAGTAATTTCTGTAGATTTTGAAAGTAATTAAGATGTCTATGAGAAACATCTTAGGTAGAAAAATTCTATGAAGTAGGCCAATCATGCCCTAAAGTATGTTTTTGAATCATAAAATTGCTCTCAACAAAATTGGACTATAATGTATGTGTGTTAGTCTGGCTATGTTATAATTGGAGCCAAAATAATTCTTTGTTACTAGTGAGGTTTTCTAAAAGTCAATTCACAGTTTCCTAGAAATGAATAACAACAGTTAATTGCAGGTCGGGGAGTTTCCAATAGGCAACCAACCTCCCTTCCTCTTACTCATCAGTTACAAAAATGTGAGCCCCTTGGCCTGTGTTAAGCTCAAGGCTGAAGTTTTATATAACTTAAAGTCTTCATCATGGTAACTTGTCTAAGATCATGCAAAACGCTCTTCCCATGTTAAATGAATAATGACAACTTCAAATGGCAATAGCTTTTTGGATTACTTTCTTGAATAACTAATCAGCATTATCTTTATTTGTAGCTGAACAAGCCAACTGAGTGTAGGAGTTTGTTGTGGGTTATTGGGTTATTAAGCATCACTTCAGTAATTGGCTGAGCTAAAAAAAAAATGAAGGGTAAACTCATAAAATGCTGAACCACCATTTACCTGCAATACTAGGGGATATGCTTTCAGTTTGTAAAATTTGCTTTTTTTCTCTGGTGTATTGTTGCTGTGGTGTGCTTAAAATGTCTAAATTGGAGCCTAAAAACAAATTCACTGAAGATTTGGATAGAATTTAACTATTGTGTGTATTTGTGCAGGAATGTTTTCCAATGGAGTTGTTAGCATTGTATTGGGCTATTTCTACTAGGGATGTGTTTTAAGAAGACATGCAATGCAGGGATGCCCTTCCTCAGCACCATGTCTGACCACAGTGATGATGAGATGCAGCATCCCAAATGTCTCGGGAGCACAAATGCAGCAGACGAGATGAAAGACAGCTCGTCTGAGGAGTCCGATGCACTCGAAGGTATTGTACATTTTTCTCAATGACCCTTTTCTGTCTGGAATGGTTTCAAAATCTACTTGAAGGCAACACCTGTTTAATCTTTACTTGGCTAAATGCAGCCTTATTGCATATGTAAGGCTACAGCTAGTTTTTTGTACAGAGCTAAATGCAGCCTTTTTGTGTACATAAACTACAGCTAGTTTTTTTGTACACTTCTAAATGCAGCCGTATTGCATAAGCTACAGCCACTTTTTTCTTTCAAAGCTAATTGCAGCTTTATTGCCACATTAAATATAGTTTTTTCCTGTTCTGGTCATGCTTTCCCCATTTTTCACCTTTGCAATTTTAATATGGGTAACCAGAAATTTTAATTTAACCAAATGGGAGCCGCAGGAGCTCAAACAATGTAGTGAGGTGAAAGTCTCGGACGGTTGTGGCCAGTTCCTTGCAGTTATGACCTGATGTGCCATTGATTCTTACTCAGAGCTTCAGTTTTAGCTCCCATATTATTGCTTAATATGAAGAAAGAGATTTTTTGTTTGGAAGGGAAACAATTCTGAACACTTTGCACACATATTAACACGTTGGCTGCGATGATATCATTTTCCTAGGGGCAAAACGACCCACCGGTGGCTCGTTTTGCAGTCAATGTGTTAAAACACAAAGCTTGTTTGACATATTGGGTCTTTGTGAGACGGATTCTTATAATTTTTCATTTACTGCAAAAAATTTTGCTATCATCTTGGGTGGCTGCAACAGTGGTAGCCTTGACTTGTTGGAATATCTCAAGTGCGGTTATATTATATGTGAATGGAAATTGGTCATGCACTACAGGTATATTTTTTTATATGCCATAAAAATTAAAGCATCGAAAACTGTCATGCATTGTTTCACAAAAGAGAAACAAGAGCAGGATGAAAAAGTATGGTGCTAAAATAAAATATCTTGAAATTCAATATTTTGATTGCATTTGTCATTTCAACATACCATAGAGAGAGAGAGAGAAAAAGAGGAACAAAAATTGTTCACAAAGCTGGGACCAGTTGACTGCCTATCATTTGAAACTGGTTTATGTTTTGTAATTGCAAGAGACTAACTAATATTCTGACATGAATAGAATGAGTAGCAGATGCCAGAATACTGAAATCTTCTAAAAAGGCAGGCTTACACTTCTCTGCATGAGAGCAGACAGCATAATGAGGGGGGGTTTGAAGTAGGTCTCCTGGATACTGAGAGCTCTTAGTTGTATAACATACGGATTTTGGTTCACTGCTTGCACAACAATGTTGAAGCATCAGAGGCGGTTTTTTGGAGGTTCATCTGCAATTTGAAATAGGAGCTAATTTTGTATTGATTGGCATGAAAACATGGAAGCTTATGTGCATGAAGTTTTTTAACCCGTGTATAGTTTTCTTCAGATTTCCGAATTGCTAGTAATGAAAGAGAGAACAAAGGAAAATTTGTAGATACATGTTCCAATACAGTAAGTGTAGGACAATTAAAAAATCTGAGATTTAAAAAAATTATTGGAGATGGAGTTAGTTTTTTTGTAAGGAATGCCATTTGTATAGAAGGACGATTGTAAAAATTTAGATTCTATGTGCAGGCTAGAAAATGTGATTAGAAAACTGTGTGGCAGAGTGTGCTGGTAGGTGTTCCCAAATCAATGGACCAGTTTGGAATCCTTCTTTAATTTGCTGTCTATTCCCATATAGGAAAGTGTGACTTACCTGTCCATTTATAAAATTTCAGTACATATTCCAACATTTGCTACTCATTCCACTCATCTCAAAATATTATATTTTAATTGTGCAGCATGAGCCAGTTTTGAATTATGTGCAGTCAGCCTACTCTTCTCAAGTACATATCTCAGTAATTAATTTGTTCTTGTAAAACTACTTTTTAAGTAATTCATCAGTAAATATTATTTCTCTCTCTCTCTGTCTATAGTGTGTTGAAAATTACATTTGCAATTGAAATGTTAGATTTTAAGATAACATATTTTAGCATTTCACTTTTTTCTTGCTCCTACTACTCTGTAAAATGATGCATCTGACAGCAGTTTTCCTTGCTTCTAGTTTTACTGCAAAGATGTGCAAAAAGCCAGGCTTGACTGTACCTCAAATTTTATGTGTATTCATAGGGTAGGTAGTAGTCTTCAACTCTGTGGTTCTTGTACTTGCTGTCTTGGGTCACTCCAACATCATTTCTCCATCAATCATATTGTAAAAATGTGATGCCAAAGTATTACTCTTGGCATATTCCTGACTTATTTTGCACAAGTTAAAACTGCAACTGGGCTCATTTTACAGTAGGAAAGCACAATCTGAGAAGCATTTTCAAATTTTTACGCAGTTTTTCATTTCATTTCCATGCTGATTTTTCATGCTTAACTTTCTTCTTGCTTCTGATTTCACTCTTAATTATTAACAGATTTTGGTATGAAATAACCTTTTTTTTACTTGTCAGATACTGGAGATGAATCAGAAGAAGAAGAGGAGGAGGAGGAAGAAGATGAGGAAGAATCTGACTCTGATGGGCTAGAGAATATTAAAGGAACGAAGTCAGCCAAAAGGATACTTACAAGTTCTGATGATGAAAATGAAGAAGACTGTGATAACAGTGAAGGAGTTGATAGTTCTGGGGAAGGGAGGTCATCACCACAAGGTACAGATCCATGTGCCATCTGTCTTGGGTCATTGTGTGGTCCCATTGGCACTCCTGAGAACTGCAGCCACTGCTTCTGTCTCGACTGCATCCTAGAGTGGGCCAAGAGCAACAACTCGTGTCCTCAAGACAGGCTCAGCTTTGTCAAGGTGCTCGTCAGGAAGAGGCTGGGAGGTCCCGTGGTGAGGACTGAACGAGTCAGTGAAGTGCAGCCTGATGATGTGCCTCATGAGGAGGAAGATATCACCTACTGTGAGGTAATTGTTGTTCTGTGGTATGTTATGTCCACAGGTTCTCATGGACTTGGAGGTAATTGTTTTCTAGTTGCCACTTTGTACACAGATTGTTATGTACTGTGAGGTAATTGTTCTGTGGTATGTTTTGTCCACAGGTTCTCACAGACTTGGAGGCAATTGTTTTCTAGTTGCCACTTTGTACACTGATTGTCATGCACTGAGATAATTGTTCGTCAGTTGCTATTTCATGTTCAGGTTATGTGTGTATTATGACTGACTGACTTTTTGACCATAACAGTGACTTTCTATGACTTGAAGTTGATTATAATTTCTTTGCACAGTGTAACATGTGTACATAAATTTTAGCATAGACCGAATAACGACCCGTCGACCAGAACCAATTGCTGTCGCAAGTCGATCCAAACCGTCATTATATTCTAAAAGTAGCACAGCTTTTCCACGTTGTATTTCTTATGGTGGAGTAAGCTCACATTCTCTAATTTTGCTTATGAGAGGAATAACACTCAACTTTTTAGGGTGACTGCACATCATTCAAAAAAAATTATTATATGAGAGAAATAACAGTAAATATTATTTCTTATGTTCTTCCAGTTCATCGAAGTATTTTTTCAACTTTAAGACATCTAAACTGATATTCAGTTGATTTTATTAATACATGGTTACATAATTTACAATAATTTTGTAAAGTACTTGATTCTCTAATAAAGCTAAAAGCTCCCAACACGACTTTACCTCAGTTTTTCTTTGTTGGATAAATCATCCATTCAGGAGCCATGCTTATGCATGCCTTCAACTCTTGTCTTCCAATTATGTTACGTGTGAAAACGTAAAAAATCTACATACTATTTTCCAAAAATCATAGCAGCACTGGTTTGAGTGCCTATATCTGTGGGACTTGAATGTCAGAAGAGTATTACTGCATTTAATGTGCCGACGCTTTTCGTCTTCATGTATCTCGTAAAATACTAGGCATGTTCTTAGAAATGTTTAGTTGTCAGTTAAATGTGAGCATCAAAATACTACACTCGTCCAAATTTATGCACTCAGCTAAAACTTTGAACCCTGTGATCCATGTTCCAGGTGTGTCGCAGAGGAGACCGAGAAGCGGAGCTCCTGCTGTGCGATGGTTGCGACCTCGGCTACCACATGTCCTGTCTGCAGCCTCCCCTCAGAGCTGTGCCTGTCCAGGAATGGTTCTGTCCTTCATGTGCCCCTTTTGCTGACTCCAATGACGAGGTGAAGCAGTGTGTCTGACACGAGGTGACACAGTGTGTCTGAGACGAGGTGACACAGTGTGTGCGTAGTGTGTCGTGCTGTGTTGAGGCTTGATGTAGGTGCGCTTGGTAATCTACTTGAATTTATGAGTTAAATTTCTTTAAAATCTTTCAGTGAATAGAGAATTGTAGTTCTCTGCTGTAAATTTTGAGGCTTAAATGACACCCTGGTCAATTGCAACATTGCTATTGTCAGTGTACTGATGCTGGTGTCACAGAGAGTAGAAATGCCACTGATTTCTGGTAGTATCAACATGAGTGTAAGCGTTGCTTGATTCAGGTACGAATTAGACTTTTTTTTCAAATTGCAAGGCTCGTTGATCTGTAAAGTCACTGCCCTGGTGGCCGGCAGCGAATTCACTGTGGAATTGACAGTAACCTTGTGAATGCAACAACCCCGGTATCCACATACATCGACAGCGACCGTTGACAGGTTTATGACGTGAAGTATGAACTGTGCCATCACATCGCTGGGCGAATTCACTCTTTAATAGTAACGTTGCTTCAATTTTTGTAACTGTCATCACCCGGGTAATTTGTCACGCATGCTATTGCTATGGTTTGTAGTACCATCAGCGAAACCTTACATATTGGAGCTGAGTTCTGTTTAGGGAGTGTACATATGTGTCAGAGTGGTCGAAACTAATTGGTATTAAATACGTAAAAAATCAAGAATATATATATATCACTGATGATATGAACTTGCACTTTCCTTCGAATGAAACTGATTAAGCATAAGATAGTTCCTATATAAGTGCCTACTAAAATATTCATTAAAAAAATTGATAAAATTTTGAGCAGGTTGATTTCACTGGAACTAATGAAGATATTTTGAATCTACTCAATCAACTTGAAATTGAATTTACCAACTTTTTCCAATGTAAAAACTTAACTTCGTTTACATCCTGTAGATTTTTTTATAGATTAAATTTAACCTTGAATTCTGTGAATTTAATGCATATGCAGTACGGGATATTTCGATCAACCATTAATTGGTACAGTTAGCTTTCATCATAGTTTCCACAAAGTCAAACATCATTTAAGAAGCTAATTTACTATCTCAATAGGTTATTAGTATGTATTTTATATCCATTACCGTAACGTTTGATCGAACAAGTTAATCAGACGCTGTTTCCCCCAAGCAATGTAACTAACTAAAGCTTAATAACAATTACGCTTCATGCACAGGGTACAGCTGCCGAGGAGCGGCACCACCTCCGTCCGCCCGTGTCTGGCGGTAGACTGATACCTCGCACTCGGGCTTTCGAGGTTGTTCGCGCGCGCATTACGCGTTCACGCATTACTCGGTCTCGTCAGACCACCACTTCACGTGATCGCTCTTCTTCATCCTCACGTGCGAGGGTGACTGAAGATTCATTTGTGGTCGACGATCAAGTGAGTCGTGTAAAAAGGCTAAATAATTATTAAAATCGACCTACTGCGTAATTTATTCAACTTAAACTTCATTTACATGGTGCGTGGTTTCTTCTGAACGGATACGGTTCATTTACGTAAGACGCCCAGTAACACGAATTCTCGTTTATGCATTATTACTCACATTTTTTAGTTTTCGGTAGAGCTTGAGTTTATAAGGTTTTTACAAAGCTTATTCAAACCACTTTTATCAGTTCTCGATGACGGTTCTGACAGTCATCGAGACTGACAGGAACGAGCTTACTGACCCATTCTTGGGTTTTTACCCGACCTCTTTGAAGTCATACTCGTATCAGGCACAGGCTCCCGAGTAGAAATATAGTGGGAGGAGGTCAAAAACTTACTAGTATTGCAACTACCTGTGTTCAATGACTCTTGCCACTATTACTATCACTACCACCCACTGCATCTCTGCAGGGGGGAACGAAAGAGCTGTACAGACGAACGGAATGAGTTAACACGCTCCCGGCGTATTGGGCCGCAGGTGCACCAATTAATCACTGTTGCGGAATGGTTGGCGTGTACACCAACACTTTCATTTGCGTTTACCGAAAACCTTCATATTAAACTTATTAACACGTTGACTCCGAAGTGGGTCATATATGGGACACGCGATCATCTNTAATTTTACCTGTGTGGAGAATCGGAGTCAACGTGTTAAAATAAATACCATTAATTCGAGTTAGAAGAAAAAAACAATTTTAGGAACGTATCTAACTTCACAGCACGAATGTGACGCCGAATTAAAATTCGGCGTCCTTTATGGAACAGATTAGGCTTAAGCAGTTAAGCATTCGTCTGTAGGTAACGTGCTAAGGAAGTAGGTGTTTACCAAGGTACGCGAGTTTTCGTGGATCAGGTAAAAGTTTCGCTCAAATTTCATCAGAACTTCGTTTTTACAGGAAACGAGTGAAGAAGAAGAAGAAGATTACAACCCTGAGGTAGCGAGCGAAGATGAAACTGACGATGATCTAGAAGAAGAAGACGAAGAGCAGGATGAGGTGATGAGCGATGGGCGGTCCGACCGTCCCTCGGCATCATCAGTGAGCGTCACCACCACCGTCAAGAAGATCACCAAGACCACCACCACGACTCGCGTCACCAAGAAGAAACGCAGAACGGCCACCAAGTCTAAGACCAGGAAGAAGAAGCCTGCTGCCAAGCGGAGGAGGAGGAAAGGTGCTTCGAAAAGGAGGCGCTCCACCAAACGACGTGCTGGCGGCAGGAAATCGGTTGGTACTGGGGCTTAATTCCTATTTTAATGTTAGTAATGTTTGTAACGCCAGGTAAGGGAAGATGGAAAACTGCTCCGTTCAATATGGAATCTCCAATGAATTCTCGGAACATCACGAACATTTTCTTGAAGGAACAAAAATATGTTTACACAGGCACAGTTGCCTTCCAACAAGTAGGGAGATTTGCAATTATAAAGTCAATTACTAGCATCAATCCATCTGTGGCCTTTTTGTTAAAACTGTATCTTGTGACTTGCAATATTGTCACTTCGATGCACCTATCTAAACCACTACTTTTTATTGCTATAGTACCCCTTTCTGTGACTTTTTTTTATTTATTTTTCAATAGAAAAAGTAGAAAATAATGAACTTTTTCAATAGAAAAGTTTTCTCATAAACGATGTTCCCTTCACTTTATTTATTTACTTGCTATTTATGCTATTTTCTACTCTATCCATGCGTCTAATATCCTACTTCTGGAAGATAGATAGCAATGTTATCCTTGCCATCTATTGTTCAAGGATTACGCACTGTTATCCTATGCCCACACATGACTTTTCTTGCTATCTACTGTCTTTTCCCAACTCGCTGTTATCTCGACTACCTACAGTCCCATGTGCATACCACCCAAAACTTGTGGGATGCAACATAGAACGCGACCAACCAGTACATGACTGTTTACAGAGGAAATGGAGAAGCAAGAAAGCTGTGCCTGTAGAGACGCCGAAGTCTCGCCTGGCGTCTGTGCTGGGCCTGAAGGCCCCGTGCAAGAAATATCAACTAGGGCTGCCTAGCCTGCGGAGTGTGGACGACAGGGTCGGCGGCGGCAGCAGCAGCTCTACAGGGGCTGCTGCTCTATTGGCTGTGGCTCCTCTCTCTCTCCTGGGTGGTAGTTCATTTACGGACTACGTAGGGTAAGTTTCCACGCGTTGTCCTGTGTCGTAGCTATGTTTTTTCTAGAACGAGTGATATTTTGGCAGTTGTTAGGTGGTTTGTGATGAAAGCTTCATACGGAAAGTGTGGTTTGTAACTCATTTCGATTTAAAGAAAGCTCAACATATGCCTGGGGTTGCGAAGTGCCATTTCCATTGAAGCACGAGTATGATTGTCAATTTCTGCACTGCTGTGCGTTGTTGTTTTTTTAGTAGCTCGAGTTAGTGATACAGTCAGAACATCCACTAGAGAAGGTCCATGAAGTAACAATTCGGTGTTCAAGGTCGTTCCTGCTTGATGAATAATTCTATGTTCTGCTGTATTTTGATAGCGCTTTTGGTTTAAGTTGCGTTTTAGTTATTGATGTGTCCGTATTTATAATTCCAAGCATACATAGCTACTAGTTTCATCACTTTGATCATAACCGCTTTGATTGATAAATAATTGTACCTTTAACTTTTCTTTCATCATTCCTTTCTGGATTAAAATTGTGTCTTTGATGTTGGTGTTCCTATGTGGATCCCAACTCGCGTAACTACCCTCTTCCATTTCTGTGTTCAGGTCAGACGACCCAGTGCCAGAGACAGCTCGCCCCTCAGTGCCTGGGAAGCGCACGACCGTCGCCAGCGCTGGAGGTGCTGGAGCTCTAGCGGGTGTTGCCAGTGGCTTATCTCTCAAGGCTCGCATGTCGCACTCTCCCTTGGCTGTGCCCGTGAGGCGATGGCCTCTTAAACATGGCAAGAAGCCCCTGTCTTCCAAAGTCAGCATAGCTGCTTCAATCAACAGTGCCATTGCAAATGTCCTCGGCGACAAGAAGTCTAAGGATGAACGCTTGGGGAATGTTGCGCCGACCGTTCGTCAAAAGAGTACGCTGCTGTCTTTAAAGTCACAAAAGTTTGATGGTAATAGGAATTCGATTGATCTTCTGGATTCGATTATGGAAAACCAGAACGTACTACATACATCTAAATATCGTCTAAAAGAAGAGCGTAATGAGCGTTCTCCGTTAAATAGTATCGTAAAGGAAGAAAGTAAAATCGAAACTGGGAGAAATCGATGTGGTAAACGTAACGATTCATTAAGTATGTTGGGTAGCAGCAGTATTTCTGGGAAACAATGCAAAGGGGGAGATGGAGGCTCACCTGGTGGTGGCAGCAACGGTGGAGGGTCGAGTGGTAATTGTGAAAATTCTTCAACAGCTGGCGGAGGAAGTGGTAGTTTAGAAGGTGGAGGCGGTGGAATAAGTGGTGGTGGTGGTGACGGTAACGACGATGACGACGACGAAAATAGAGGGAATCGTAATAACCGGAACTCGAACTTTCGGTTCTCCACTTTTCCTCTGATTGATGAAGCTGACAGTCCTTCGATTGAAAATGATCGCAAGAAGTTGGCCAATAGTCAGAGCGCTCAAGAGGAAGAAGAAATTGAAGAAAACACCCCTAGTGATTACGAGCCCGATGACGGCGAAGGAGAGTCGTCTGATGCTGAAAAAAAGGATGATGAAAACTCTCTCGAGCCTGTCGATCGAGCAGCTGGTCAGGATGCCGCGGAGAGAAATAAGCTTGAAAATGACAAGCCTGTCGACAATGATGAACATGAGAATGACGGCGATTCCTTAGATAACGGTGGTGATGAAGTCCAACCGGCATCCGGAAGAGCTTCCTCTGGAGGAGACAGTGAAGACCGGTACTTGGTCAGCAGTGGAGCTGAAGCTAAGCAGCAGTGTGAGGACAAAGCCGGAGAGGGCGTGCGTAATGAGAAAGGAACCAGAGAGGCTGTTGAAGAAGCGAGCTCAAGTAACCTGCCTAACTCGTCTGGTGCAGAACCCATTGCAGTGCAGTCTATTCCTTTGCCAGCCTGTCCTGAGGGCGGAAGCTTGGCTTCTCTAGGTCAGTTCGACTTGGAGGCAGTTTCTGATACTGACTCGCCTGAGCTTCACTGCCCCTCCCCTGACACTCCCAGCAGCTTGTCGCTGTCGGACAGCAATCTTGGAGACAACGAAGTTACTAGCAGCACCAATGAAATTCCGCCGTCCAGGGAGGACTACTCTCATTTGAGCACGCAGCAGCTGCTACGGGTCGGTCCAGCGGCGCTGAGAGGACGTGTCACCCTACCCACGTCGTCTGCATCTGTCCCTCCTCTTCCACCTCCTCCTCATCTTCGGTTCCAGATGAGCGGGACATCTTTGCAGGAGTCTAACTTGGGCTTGGAGGGCTTAGAAACTGAAGTTATCTCTGACAATGAAGATCTCAGCTTCGACGATAATGACATCATTGAAGAAGGCGAGATCCCCAATGAAGTAGAGCCTCCGCGTTCCAGTCAGTCTTCGTTGCCGCACGGTCGGCCGCGCATCAGCATGAGTTTACGGAGAGCCATTGAAGTGTCATCTCCGTTGCGGGAGTTTGACGGTGACTACGAGGAAGGTGAAATTGTTGACGACGCCACCAAATCTAAAGAGAACGATAAAGAGACTGACATGGACGAGTCTGCCAGTAAGATGGATGTTAGTGCAGCTGACGTGAGCAGCAACAAGCTAAATGACAGCAAAGATACTGATGCTGCTAATACAAGTAATAACTCGGCAAATTTTGCGGGGAAGTCGAACGAGAAGAAAGACGGCGACGAAAAGGAAAATTTGACTCCCGAACGTGACGGAAAGAATTCTGAGAGTGCCGTTTGTGACGGTGATGTGGCAAAAGACAAGTCCAGTGGCAAAGATGACGTTAAGAACAAAGGTAAGGACAGGGATAGAGATACCAAAAAACCTGGTAAAGAAAAAGGGCATGTCGATGGGAGGGATGAAACTCGCGAGAAAGATATTTCTTTTAAGAAAATTTCTCGCAGCAATCGGGAGAGGAATTACCGCGACACAGAAGGAGACAAGGTGACGAGCAGGACTGCTCGGCGACTGGAAAAAAGCACAGATCGCGATAGGGGCGGTCGACAGAGTAGAGACCGACTGAGGGAGCGGGAGAAAAACCGGGATAGGGAGCGCGGTGGTGAGAGTGGCAGTCGAGACAGGCGTGGCAGCAGGAGGAGTGGCGACAGAAGAGGACGAAGAGATGAAAGGGAGAGAGATGCGTCAGGAAGGAGAGGGAGTGAAAGAGCAAGAGAAAGAGAACGCGAAAGGGAGCGAGAGTGGGATAGAAGAAAAGAACCGAAAAGGAAGGAAATGGAGCGTTACAATGTGAGACGACTCATCACCCAGAAGGAGGCGGAACGGAAGAAGAAAGACGAGTTTGGCCGTGACGTCGCTCTCAGGTCAGACGGACGATCACGCTCTCCGTCCAAGCGCGGTGGTAGCAGGTCCCGCTCGCCCAAGAAGGCGAGCTCTCGAGCACGCCGGACTGTTCGTAAAAGGAGGCGAAGTTACTCGTCTAGTTCATCTTCTTCCAGTTCATCTTCGAGCAGCTCATCATCATCTAGCTCATCGTACAGCTCGAGTTCGAGCTCTTCCTCCATGTCTCGATCAAGGTCCAGATCTTCTGACAGACGCCGACGAAGAAGAAGACGGTCTCCCTCAAAGTCCAAATCTCCTGTCAAACGAAAGAGAGAAGGTCCGAATAAGTTGATTGTTAAACCCGTGAAGGCTCCAGTTAAGCATTTAGGGCCTCCGCAGATAGCTAGTAAAAGCAAAGAAAAAGCCAAAGATAAGCTATTAAAGAAAAAACCACAACCACCCTCAGTGCAGGAAACCCCCATTGAGAAAACGAAGAAACGCGACCGAGAAGAAGTCCGCGAGAAGGAACGCAAGTCTCGTACCAAGCATGCTAGCGAGAGTAGTGACAAGCGACCTGATGCAGACAAAGAGAAGAAGAAAAGGAAACGAGACCGTAGTGAACAGCTCAGTAAGGAAGTATATCAGGCCGGTGGGAGTATCATGGTCAGTGTAAACTTTTCTCGCAATACTGACAACACTACGAACACGGTTACTGGAGCTGACAGTGGGCAAGGTAAACGGAAGAATAGAGAATTGGACCCTGCTGACAAACAAATGCAGGCGCTGCCTAGCGACCACTTGTCTAACAAAAGACTAAGGCGTGAAGCATCTTCTAGTAACATAGTGCCTGACACACAGAGATCTTGCATAACACGAGCAGGGTCGACGATAAACCAGAGAAATCAACGTATGGGCTGGTCCAGATCGAGATCAAGGTCACCAACGGGCAAACATACACCTTTGCAAGATGAACCGATGTGGTCACCGCGCAGTCGAGGTGGGACATCAACAGGTCTCATTCCAGCGGTTTCTCTCGAGGACATCCCAGGCGTTAGACTGGACAACTCGGGATTGAAGTCGCCGGACATGGGTGACATGGATGTGATTTTAGTGACTCCGCCTCCTCAAGAACCTATACTCATATCGGACTCAGAAGACGAGGGTATTACTAGACTTCCTCCTGATCTCGGAGTTCCTTCTGCAGTGGTCCCTACGCCCGTTCGACCCACTGGACCGAAAACTCCGCCTGAGCCTGGCGTCAAGTTCACGCTTTCCAGCAAGGCTGCTCTCAAGCCCATCAGCAATCCACTTGGAGAAGAAGAAGAAGAACGTAGAGGTCCAAATACTCCTCCTGGCCCTCCACCTGAGAGTGATGAAAGTGCCGAGCAAGGCAGAGACAAAGAAGAGGGCAGTGGAGTACCTTGTTCTCCTGCGGGCACTCCTCCGAACTCCTCGCCTGAACCTGATGTTTATGACCCCTTCGAACCCACAAAATCTCCGTCTCCCTCACACTCCCCTGCTCCTCAGTCTCAAGAGTCCCACTCGCCACAGCAAGAGGCCAGAGTTAGCAGTAGCGACCAGGCCACGCCACAGTCCCCTAAGCCATCCCCACAGTCGTCTCAGGCACAATCCTCTGTCCAATCTTTGTCGTCGTCTCAAAGCGGGGGGCCGATCCCCCAACAAATGAGTACACCTATTGAAGTTATTGAGATAATTCAAAGCTCTCCTTCGAAAAACGTTAAAGCATCTAAAGCAGGCAAAGCATCAACTCCTCCTCCTCCCTTACCAATGGAACCTCCTCAGCCAGAAGAGAGACCTCCAGAACCGAAGAAACCTCCACCACCTCCGGAAGAAGAGGCCACTAGTACTGTAGTGTCACTGCAGCCCTCTAAAGCTGCCTCTGTTGCTGCTGGTACTCCCCAAGCCTCGTCTGTGAGCACCTCGACCCCTACAACAGCAGCCCCTGTTCAACCACTCAATCCTGTTCAAACTCTCTTTGCTGGCTTGCCTGCCAACGTTGCTAACATTTTGTACCCTGCCGCTCTCGCCGCTGCTGCGATGCAACAGCATCAACAGTCACAACAACAGCAGCAGCAACAACAACAACAGCAGCAGCAGCAACCACCACCCCAAGTACAGCCTGTTCGGCCTTTACAATTGCCAGATTTGAGTAAACCTCCACCAGATAAACCAAACCTAAAGCAACCTCCGCCTACCAAAGTGCCATCACAAAATGGGCAAGCAGGCAGCTTGTTGAACCTCCCTTTACCTCGTGTACCATCTAATTCTCTTTTTGATATGGATGCTGCGTCTCCCACTTCTCCAGCCAGCTCCGACGCAAGTGATATTTTTGAACCACCGTCTCCTTCTCATACGACCACATCTCCTCGTAAGCATCGATCCTCTCAAAAATACTCGAAGAAACCTTCAGGAG
>VOMN01052113.1:0-19973 GCA_014899125.1 Orchestia grillus | reverse complement strand
ATCCGAGGTGTGCATGTCCGAAGTCTGCAGTGATGAGGAGTAGCCCGTGGTCTGATAGAGTGGTATCCTCGACCTGAATTCCTCGTAGTAGTTCACTGTTGTTAGTAATGACTAGGTCTAGTATGTTCTCGGGCCTAGTTGGGACTGTCGGATGGATCACTACAGGCTAACTGACCGCATAGCGACAAGGAGTCCGGGTTTGAAAGGCGTACGCTTTTAGGTTTTCTCTCAATTTTTTTAGTCGGGAACTTTGGAGAGCCATCAAATTGGTACGCTTCGTATTATGCCAAAAAATTCCCATGTATTCCCACGTGTGATACGTAGATTTCCAAAACAATTTACACCAGTTTCAGAAACATCTTAATGGAAGGATTCACTTGCTCAGCGTATCGAAAATATTTTTTTCCGTAGTTTGCATGTACTCACAGCTAGCAGCTATCATTTATTAGGCACCCGCTTCCAAAGAAACCGTGACATAAAATTCTGGGCTTAAAATCGATAGACGTTAGCGACAGATAACATCAGTGATCTTGAGATTTCTTAATAAAATACTTCAAGGCGAACCTTAACGAAATGGGGCCCCTGAAACTGAGCTTCGAAGCATTTCTGCTCGATTTCTCAAGAAAATTAACATTCTGTTCATATTTTCGAACATTTGAAAGTAAAAACGGGGAACTGATCGGTAGTTAACTTTGTATATTAATTAAATCAAAGACACATTGCGGCTCTTCGGACTTTCTTTTTCGGCCTAAACGTGATCTAGAGCTCCAGGGCTGTTCATCAGGCTCCTGCGATGATCATTCATCCCACTCGAGTCCCACCAGCCTTGATAATGTTCTTCAATTGCTTTAATTTCTTAACGAAAGCATTTGCTCGCGTTCCCAAAGTTCTTTAAATTGCTCATTCGACGAATCTTGAGATTTGCATTACATCTGATTTAAAACGGTCTGATATCATGTGCAGTTCTTCCACAATCTTTTCACAGTTGTTTGCTGTTGTCTTCTCTCTTAGAAAGTTCTGCACCACATCAGAAACTGCTGTTCTAGCAGCGAGCTGACCATTTTTAACTCTACACAAATCGAACACCCCTGAACACAGCGCGGTGTCACCTCTCCAGAACATTCTCGACGTTCTCGCGTGCCTGTTCAAGTTTAACTCGTTGACTCCGAAGTGGGTCATATATGATAAACGCGATCATCTAACCTATCCTAATGTAACCAAAGCACTATCATGTATAAATACAAATTTTCGAGTTTTCTTCAAATTTATTTTCATCAATCGAATAAGCTAGTTCTGATTAGAAAGAAAATTAATAGAGTAACCAAATTCGTGAAACCAAAATTCTTCATTTTTAAATTCGCAGTAGAGACATTTCTCGGCATGTCATTTTACCTGTGTGGAGAATCGGAGTCAACGTGTTAACAAAATGACCTAATCGTACTACACCGTACATACTTCCATTGTGAAGCAATACACCTTTCAAAATTTGTTGAACGGTCCACAAAAGGCTTGAATCCTCTATCTCGTACGCTGGCAGTCAGACAGCGAAAAAGCTCCCTTTAAAACGTGAGTGCCATAAATAAAGCTCCCTTTAAAACGTGAGTGCCATAAATAAAGCTCCCTTTCAAACGTGAGTGCCATAAATAAAGCTTCCTTTAAAACGTGAGTGCCATAAATAAAGCTCCCTTTAAAACGGGAGTGCCATAAATAAGCTCGGCATCTGAATAGAAGCCCCTCTGCAGCGTCGCTTCCTCGTCACAATAAAACGAGACGCTCGCGCCAGGCTTCAGCTTTCGCTTCTTTTGTAGTCTAGAAGCCAAGAATTCAGAAGACGTCATTTCGCACATGCAAATCTAACTAGATCATTCAACTCAGAGTCAAACAAAGATGATTTTCCACAATCGTCACGAGTTACGGTAAGCCTGGCAGAGTAAGTTAATTAAGAAGGACGAAGCGAAATTTGATATTCGTGTTTATTAAACGGAAACCTGTTCATTAGTTTACACCGCGCACTTCAAAGGAGCGCAAAACGTAAGCACGAAAGTGAGACATGGTGTGCGGTAGGGGAGACGACCGGTTGGGGCTGCTGGTCCCAATTCTCGCAGCGGCTTCCGGGAGCTGCCAGAGAAGGGAGCGGGCGTCATAAATTACTGTGCAAGAAAGTTAGCGATTTATATTACAGTAAAGAGATTGATGAAAAACCTATACGCGAGTAATAAGAGCTAGTTATAGGTAATAAAGCTACGCTGCAAGAGCTAGTTAAAAGTGATGAGGCCACGCTGCATGGGCTAGTTATAAGTTATAAGGCTACACTGCAAGGGCTAGTTATGAGTAATAAAGTGATGATTGTACTCTGCAAGAACTAGCTATAAGAAATAAGGTTCTATCTCACAACGCCGCAATTTTCCAGTGTAATTCATTGAAGATGACAACAGCATATTAAAACTTTATCAAAATCCCCCCGACATCGCACGCCTGCGCTGAAGAGTGACACCACCGAAGTAAGGGCGAGCTCTCGAGGAATGTACGCTGTACATGTGGTCACAGAGTCCTCATTCACACGTCCGCCATGTCCCACTCCTCATTCACACGTCCGCCATGTCCCACTCCTCATGCACACGTCCGCCATGTCCCACTCCTCATGCACACGTCCGTCATGTCCCACTCCACATGTACACGTCCGCCATGTCCCACTCCTCATGCACACGTCCGCCATGTCCCACTGGCCAGGTCACGCCGTCCCAGCCATGCATTCTTGATGCAGTCGAGGTCTCTCACAAAGAGCTCCTCCAAGAGGGAAGTCTCCCCCCACACCCACTGGAGTTTGCACTCACGAGAAATAATAAGTTTGCACTCACGAGAAATAATAAGTTTGCACTCACGAGAAATAATAATTTCCGCCCATGCAGACCAACAACACCGCTTACGGCACCGGAGCGGACTCGTGTTTACGTAATGGCCCTCTCAAGGGATCTTGGTGTAGTCTGCGGGCTGTCTTCCAGCAGGGTTGGGGTAGTTATTAGTAGTCTACTTTGGGAAGCATGGGGAACACCGCAACACAAAGGTGCACTGTAGGTGGGTCCCATTTAATTAATTTGTGTCCCATTGAATTACGTCCAGCGCGTTGCTTCAAGTAATTTTAGTTTACTGATACTCATAACGAGCCTATTTATGAGATCATTTTTGTTTGTTTTCTACACCAAGTGACTGAAGAAGTTTGAAAAAATTCACGGTGCTAAAGTTAAGGAATGACTGAAGGGTACTTCTGTAGTGCGAGTATTTCTTATATTTTGTTAAAACCTTCACATTGACTAGGAAGACATTCAAGTGATTGGTTGGTTTTCCCTAAGCCCTCGGCTCGCAAAACTTTTGCCTATCATTTTTTCCTTGAGATCATAATCGGAAAATCTCAACAAAGAATTTGCACACTTAGGCAGGAGCCCAATCCTTGTCCGGCTATAGAAGGGATCCTTCGAAGCACACAAGCGAGACACATGCACGCTCTTAACAACGTCAGTATTGTGGCGCCTCCAAAGCAAAGCTTGCACAGATGAAGTAAAATAAGTCCGGGTCCTTTGAGCAGTTCCTTCCATCAGATGTTGAGGTCGTTGCTAGGTTGTCACTTAGCGGAATCGACCACACAACCCGTAGAAAAAGACGAGGAAAAACGTGCAAAAAGACAAGTGTTGCTGAAATTCATAAAATGTAGCACTTCTCTAGGGTAGAAAAACTCGCCGTTATGCAGAAAATATAACATCAGATATGGATGCAGTACTCTAAAATTAACCTAGAGCTATTCATAAATTCCATGCAAGAGAAAGAAATTTATTATTTCCACTGTGTTATTGTTAAGCCAGTCGGTTGGTATAAAAAGCGGTTTTCAATACGCAGAAGTGCTATCATGACGAAACTAATTCTTCAAAGCCAGTTCCAGGTAGAACACGATCAGTTCTCACATGGTTATTCAGTGTCAAAAAAAGATTAGTTACAAAACTGACTACGTTAGAAATGATCATTTCAGCAATCTCTTATGAAAGGACTTTCTATATTGGATTAAATTTGCAAACCTATGAAATGAAACTTAATTAGCTCTTACCACAGTTCTCTGGAGACGACCGGCTGGAGAAAAGAAAGAAACACTTGAAAAGAATTTCTCATACTAAAAAAAATTTCTATGTGGTCGGACGATAAATTTTTCTCCGGGTCGTAGGTTTTGAAATGCCACTGTGACACTATATAGTAAGTTTATTCTAAGACATTTTCGAAGAGGTAAGAGTCCATTCTAATTCCTGAGAGAGCAGGTTCTCTACCGAGTTGATTCCAATACAACAGCCGGTTGAAGTCATGGCGTGGGCTGCGGCGGCATCAAAACGCCAACAACCTCCAATTGGCCTCATAGATGAGGGCATTTGAATCAACGCTCAAAATCATCGATCGACGTTCCAGGAAGACGACGTTCAAAATCCTTCGCACAGAGGTGGTGGACCAGATTATGATTTCTGCGTCCATGCAAAGAGGTGCAGTGAGTATTTGAGTAGAGTTTTTCATCAAGAGCTCTCGCTACATCCAACCAGGGATCTCAACTTTCCTGCATGGCGTATAGTGGTACAGGATATATCTTCCCATTCTCGTTCAAATGAGTCAACTTTGAAACGATGCATTCTTATATCTTTGATAAAATACCGTAAAGATGGCTGGTGTTTTTCGAAAAGAGTATTTAATTAACAACGTATCTAAGCTGAGGCTAAAGGTAATGGTAAAGGTAAAAGAGGCCGGCTTGAGGTCTGTGTGTTGCACTCGTTAATATAAATTCTATTCTGAATCGTCCCACTATTTTTCTTTTTTATAACTTTGATCATTCTCCGCTGAATTGGAAAATTGATGGGTTTCTCTTTTTGGATCGCTCTGGATATTGCCTGATCAATATTGCCCCTTCAATATTGCCTCATCTTCTTTATCAGGCAATGGCGTGAGCATAGTAGCGGAGGCGGCTGCGGTGGCGGCTCGTGAAGGCAGTCATTCCCCTGCTGCTCCCCTCTATTCCCCTGTTGTGCCCCACCATTCCACTGTTTTTTTCTACTATTTCCTTGCTGTCTCCCACCATTCCCTTGCTATCCCCCACCCTTCCCCTGCTGTTCCCCACCATTCCCCTGCTGTTCTCTATCATTTCCTTGCTGTTCCTCACCATTCCCCTGCTGTTGCTCCACCATTCCCCAGCCGTCCTCCACTTCAGACACCAGGCTGAGTACTAACCCCCGCTTGCTCTGGGTGCCGCAGGAGTTCAGTAAATATTTAATTATACGTTTAATAAATAAATAAACAAACAAATACATAAACAGAAATTGAATCAAAAAATCAAAACAAAACTGAATAAAGGAATAGGTAGAGTAAGATGTAGTGGAGGAGTGAGGCAGGCTCTAAGACCGTTGTGAGAGCTCGAGGTGATTCAAGAACTTCAAAATCTACTGAATAATTAGCTGAATCTATGATTGAGAAATTATCAAGTTTAAACGGCTGATTCAAATTTTCACGATGGGCCCTAGGATTGTAGAAATTTGAATCATTCGTTTAAACTTGATAATTTCTCGATCGTATCATTCAACAGCTTGCGGATATGCGAAGGGACAGCATGCGCACAAACCGGCGGCACTCCAGTGTGACCAGGGCATAGAGGCCCAAACAACAACTTCAAGATAGATTCAGCCAATAATTCAGCAGATCTTAAATTCTGGAATCCTGGCATATACTCAAAAACAGACCTGCCTTGAATTCGGACGTGGCCTCAAATCCGCTGTATCTCGCGTGACGCGCCGACACAAAACGTGGGTCTTTATTTCTAATGCTCAGAACTCAGATTTTAATTGCACTTCTTGTTCTTCTATCATCTTAGCTTAGAAAAATTGAATGTTATTGTAAGATTTCAAGGTAATTTTTTACGTTTTTCCTTGAACATTTTTTCCCAGATTAAAATTCACTGATGATGATTTTACGAAATCAGACTGGCCTGAATGCCTCTTAAATGGTTGTTATTGCCTCAATTATGTTTTCTTTATACTAAGGATTCTATCCCCAACAAGAGAACCGATTTCAAACCAATTATTATGTTCCCTCCATTATCATTCTTCAAGTTTTGGCATCGAAGCCCACAGTCGACCGAGGAGGCTGATGGTGCTCCCTCCAGTAGGTGTCCACTGAGTGGCTAGTTCTTTTTGGGGCTAGGTTACTGAGTGGCTAGATCTCTGAGTGGCTAGTTCATTTTGGGGCTAGGTTACTGAGTGGCTAGTTTATGTTGGGGCTAGATTACTGAGTGGGTAGATCTCTGAGTGGCTAGTTCATTTGGTGGCTAGATTACTGAGTGGGTAGATCTCTGAGTGGCTAGTTCCTTTTGTGGCTAAATTACTGAGAGCCTTATTCACTTTGTGGCTAGTGCCCTCTGTGGCTAAATTACTGATAGCAACATTTAGAAATGGCCACATCTCTATGTGGTAAGGTTACTCATGGCGGAAACACTAATTAACTTACTCCTCGAAAACGTTGCAATTTAGTTAAGCAATCATTACATGATTCACTTCTTGTGCTTTTTCAATTCATTAGCTTAGTAAAAACCGATTCACAGATTCTTCACGCAGGAAAAATGAGATCTTACAGAAATCCTTCACGAATTTTATGCAGATTCCAACTAAAGTTTTAATCAGAAATTTGAGGGCAGACGTGAAGGTCGCTGGCTGAATTCCGTAGAGTTACGCGCAACAGATCGCGGCTAGATTCCTCTGAGTTTATTTGAAACTGTTATTGTTTCCACAGTCATACCGGTGTGTTTGTTTTTTATGTTTATTACGCACATAATATAAAGTGAGCGCGTGTCGTACGCGTATATCTCAATCTGGGGAGTCGATTACAATGGAACTTGTCCCCTGAGTGCACTATGAACTCCTCATCGCTGCGCCTGGAAAACTGACGAGGAACCTTGAGGCACAGGTCAATTTGCTCGAAATGACGCGGCCATAAAACTTCGAAGGCACCAGGCGGTGCAGTCCATAAAGGCCGTCCATAATGCCGGGCCAAAGGGACGGTCCATAACGCCGCTCTATTAAAACGGTCCTCAAGGAAGCTGCGTAGGAGCGTTCCATAAAGACGTTCCACATGACTGGTCCATAAGGCTTTACCATAAATACAGACCATTAAGACGTTGGATAAGAGCGTTCCACAAAGACGTGTCATATGGCCGGTCCACTAGGGTCGATAATAAAGCCCGTCCATATGGATATTAGATATGGGCATCCATTGGGACGTTCCATAATGTCTGTAGAGATCTTTTTAAAGTTGTGATTATCAATTAAAGTTTGCGGCATCCAATGCATACTTTCAATTATGTTAAATTCAATTTCAGTGTTCCTCAAAAACTTGTAATGATCTAATTTTCCTTGACCGCGTTGTGCTGTACAGTCGAGTACTTTAATAATGTAAAACCATAAACGAGGATGCGACCAGTATGTAAATCTTGGCACAGTCGGAGCACGGAACTCTTTCTCCCGTGCAGTTAAATGAAAGAATTTACGCGAACGTCGTCCTGATTCACAGATTGATTCACGGGTCGATTTATCCTTCGAGTTTTTCTTTCATCCAATCGAATAATTCTGAAGAGGATGGTGCTGGGGGTGCCATGCTGATTTCACAGCATGAGCTGGCATTGACATGAAAAGTTTTCCTTTATTCAGTGGGAAATGAGTAATCAAAATCAATTAAAGAACTGAAAATGAGCTTCCCTACGAACAGTGTAGATCCCAAACACAAGTGGTGAAGCAATTGACGAGTTTAGTAATATATTTCTAACTTCTAGACAGGTCATAGACACTCCGTAACCTAATAATAATGGGTCCGCACACTTTCGAACTACCGATAGACCAAAGTTTGACAGGCAAAGTTTGACAACACCCACGTAACCTGATATAACAAGGTTAAACAAGGTTAATTCACACACGTGGCCCAAAATAACAGGGTTAAACAAGTTTAAACAAATTTTAAACAACAGGTTAAGCAAGGTTAAGCAAGGTTAAGCAAGGTTAAGCAAAGTTAAATCGTTGAGCTGCCACCCGTCGTTCACCAGGCCTACAGTGTGCCCGACAGTCACCGTAGCTCAGTAGGAGAAGCGTCCAAACAAGTGATGAATGAGAACACCAATAAATTCAAATGAAAAGCACCTATTTAATAACAAACTTTTGTTTAATAAGAACCACCTGTTTAATTGTAAAAATCTGTTTAACAATGATCATCTGTTTAATAAGTGTACATATAATAAACACCTGTTTAATAATGAACAGGTGACGGTGAAGATTGGTCAAAAGACAGAATTTCCCGTGCGCGCACCACTGCTGACAGGAGCTCGTCAGCGCTGATCTCAGTGATGGTGCGCTCTTTGGTGCACAGGACACTGGCTCGTTGTCTGGTCCACTGACTGGGCTGCTGGGCGGCTGTTGGTCCAGATCTAAGGGGTTAGAGGCTAATGGCCAGTGGTTAGTGGCCAGTGACTAGTGACTAGTGGCTTGTGGCTAGTGACTAGTGGCTAGTGACTAGCGGCTAGTGACCCTCAGCCAGCGTCCGCTTTAAGTACACATGCGTGCCTGTCGCCAGCTCTCTCGCACATCACCATCAAGGGATGGTATTTTAACGATATTTTGATATTTTAAATATATCCTAGATTTAAATACTGGTTAAAGGCTTGATTTATCTGGAAATAATTAGAAGTTAGGCCAAACAATAATCAGCCCAAACTAGGCAGGTTGAAACTTAATTCAAGCACAAAACTGGGCATGAAAAATACGATAGGTTCGGGAGGCAGTTGGCAACCTCACTCGGACCCGGTCCATGATGACGTAGCGTCGGACACACAATGACGTTTGTGTTGTAGTTCGAGGTTCCTGCGAAACAAAGGTTTCTTCTCGAGTGTGGGACGTTATTTTCCCTCTTATATATTTTAAATCATATTGTTTTTGTTTTAGGCGTGTCTCGTTTAACCATGAAAGACGTACCATACAGTAGAATAATTTTCCCGCGTTAAATAACGTGATGATGAAGGTAGATCATGCGTGATCCTGAAGTAATTAAGTATAGTTCAGGTACAATGGATTTGATATTTCCATGTAGTCTATACATTTACGTACACATGTACCAATTGGCACGCAGCTAATTTAAGGAAAATGAACTTGGTCTTTGTACTGATAACGTCTTTCAATCAAGCATATTAAGATACATAAAGATGCTATCTATTCATACAAGTCTTACTTCCATTTTTCATGAATGATGAAAAAAATCTTTCATTGGCGTAAACTGCCAAACTAGTCTTGTCACTAGTTTTTCGTTTTAAAAATAGTGCTAAAAAGTTCGATTATCTTCGGAAGTATAAACCAAACTAGTAGACGCGCCCGCCGAAAATGGCGGGACAAATGATGTTAATTTCTTAACATGCCCTCTCATTTACTGTAAGTCTGACAAAATAATGTTATTTTCAGTATCTCTGATACGGACTACTACGTTGTCCCACAGTCTCGCTATTAGCTTAGGAAAACGGACCCGGGAATTTTTCCTATCTAAATCCTTTAGAGCGGGACAGCGGGACAGCAAGACGGACGGACCAACCAGCCAAACAACACTGGACTATTGTTATTTGATAGGATGCGAAAGCAAAAAATTATGTGCTTTAACCTCAAAAGCTGTATATTTTTTCTTTTATCTGGACGCAACAGGCTTCTTTTCCTTGCCATTTTGAATCGGAAACATATATTTGATTTTTCTGTTCCTCTCCATCACTAAGCTTCCGTTATAGCGATCATCATAGTGTGATATGATACGTTGTCGTGTTGAAATTCATGCCCACAGCTTTAGTCGTAGGTATTAATTCAGACTATTTCTAGAGAAATTAAACTATTACAATCCAAAACTCCACTTTTTCAGCATTGAGATAGCAATTCTGCAGGATTGATATTAGAATCCCGTAACATTGCTACAGCAGTTCTGCAGCATTGCCGTATTTTAAAGTCCGTCTTATCTCACTTCAAAGTACGATTCACAAAACCGCTGAAACTTCCAGGCCATCCAACGCAACATTGCAGACCTAAACTCTCAACAAAATATTGCATTAAAGTGTACCGTACTTCGTGTGAGTTTTCATACCTCAGAAATGGAAATTTCTTATTGGCTGAGGGACTCCAGCCAGTCAGAATGAGCGACTCATGATTTCACGAGAGTGACTTTAACAAGAACGCTCGTCCAATTTAAGGCCGCAATTGGCGACCCTGTGGCCTTCTGGTGCAGGAGTCACTAATGGAGTAATTGAAACTCGCTAATTTACGAGCTAATTAATTATGCCATTATTGAGACGGGTTGTCGATATCATTGAGGTTTCACTTTGATGAAGTTTAATTATAACTCCATGTACTGAAGACGACAAAAATTTAAAATGCTTAGTTTTGTGAGAACGACGTTCTTGTCTAGGCTTATGAGCTGCTTATTGCTAACCAATATTCGTTGGACACGATTGTGTAGAAGATAGAGAGACGTAGATGATAAAGAGGAGTAGAAGATAAAGAGGCATAAATGATAAAGAGGATTAGCAGATAGAGAGGCCTAGATGATAAAGAGGAGTAGCAGATAAAGAGGCATAAAGGATAAAGAGGAGTAGAAGATAAAAAGGCATAAATGATAAAGAGGAGTAGCAGATAGAGAGGCTTAGATGATAAAAAGGAGTAGAAGATAAAGAAACGTAAATGATAAAGAGAAGCAGAAGATAGAAAGGCGTAAACGATAAAGGTGAGTAGAAGATGGAAAGGGATAGAAGATTGAGAGGCGTAGAAAATAGAAAGTTGTAGAAGATGGAGAGGCGTAGATGATGAAGAGAAGTACATAGAAGATTGAAATGCGTAGAAGACAGAGAAGTGTAGAAAATAAAGAGATGTACAAAATAGTTAGGAGCAATCTTATGAAAACTGTTTGCTATTGACTCAATCATCGACACAAGTGCATAGTTAAATTCATAGAAGTCGTGAGTAATTTATTTAAATTAATGAAAAAATTACATGCAACTTCTCAAAAATTGAAAAATATCTCTCTGATCAGCAGATCTTATTAAAACACTGGCTGCAAAGAACATAGAATTCATCATTAGAATATGAAATTAATTTGAAAAAACAATTCATTCACGCCTCAGTTATCCCCATAGCAGATTGCGCACCTGCGGTAACATAGAAAGACCTTTCGCTTTTCAAATTTGATCTACATACAACGATTTTGAAGTTCTTAAAGCGATGTGTTTGTATATAATAAAACAGTTTTTTCTCGTACCCAAGGCGGTAGGCTCTTCAGTTGGCACGCAAGGGACTGCGCGCTGACCTCGAGACCACAACAGAAATTTCTATCGATGTGCTCATTGGTTTTGCCGTGAAGGCATCGAGCCGTCATGCTGGTGTACTAAAATGAATCCAGCACAGAGCGTATCAGGCAAAACCTGAAAGATCTACAGTCAATAGTATAGTGATATTGTGTCAAGAAAATGGCACAAAATTCCCATGTAATTACCTGACGAAAACATGGCAAATGTGAGGCATAGACAAGTTTTAGCGTCGAATTTGACTCGCTTTACAATTTTACAGCGGGAGAGACGAAGGAATCGACACCATTCTATGAGTGACTACAAGAACTACATTTTCACTCGAAGTAATGCATTTTCGCTCGAAGTGGTACATTTTCTCTCGAAGTAATACATTTTCACTCGAAGTAATACTTTCCCACTCGAAGTAATTCATTTTCACTCGAGGTAACGCATTTTCATTCGAAGTAATACATTTTCACTCGAAGTAATACATTTTCACTTAAAGTGATACATTTTCACTCGAAGTAATACATTTTCACTCAAAGTAATGCATTTTCACTCGAAGTATTGCATTTTCACTCGAAGTAATACATTTTCACTCGAAGTGATGCATTTTCATTCAAAGTAATACATTTTCACTCGAAACAATACATTTTCACTCAAAGCAATGCATTTTTACTTGCAATTATATTTTTCAGAATGTTTGAGCTGCTGATTAGCTTCTGGATACATTACAAGTTTTTTGAGTATCTTGGATAACAGAATCTTGAGATCAATACTTAAACTTACACTATCGTAAATATATTAGTCTTATATATTTGGTTTACACTGGTTACTATGTACACTGCCAGCAGCACAATGACTGCAGCATATCCTCACACTGCTCTGCCAGCAGCACAATGACTGCAGCATATCCTCACACTGCTCTGCCAGCAGCACGATGTTGACTGCCAGTCAGAACTCAGAGCTCTCTTTCAAAAATTCAGGTTACGCTTCCAGGAACTAGCAGTTCCCCAAGAGGATGGATATCTTCCGGCTTCCCCACGATCTCCACCCTCCTCCTATCTCTCTCTCTTACCCTTCTCCAAAGGAGGAGGAATGTCTTCTTAACTAATCTCTTGTAACTTACACTCAAAAATAAAGAAGACGAGCGCCAAAAGTGCGGCAGGAATTTAATACAAAAGTAATGATAATAAGCAGGGTCTCCTCCGAAAGCGAGTGCGTACGTCGACATTGAGTATTAAAAGTTTTCAGTATCTGTGGTGCCGCATTATTATGCTACGTCTACATGTGCATATCCGTGCATACTAGCGTCGACACTGCTGTGAAAAATATCGGTCAATTTCACTTGTAATCATGTAATTTTCTCTATCACTGACTGCCTTCTCCGGCACAGTCTCGCTGATTATGAATAAATACACGAAAATCGTACGTACATATTATCGTACGTACGTATTATCGAAAATCGCTCAAGGTTTGAGGTCATAGGTCCTGGGATGAAATCTGTTTTTGGAAATTCGACTGCCCTGAATGATGAACGACGCGACGTTGTTCGAAAGCTCGGCAATTTTAAATAAATATCTCAAGAAATTTTGAAATTTAAATTCCCAAATATTATAAATTGTACAACTTGTTTCCAATTTTGTAACAAGCAACATCAACTCATTTGTTGGCGGCTTACTTTACGATATTTAATGCCATGCTTAGTCGTACGAGGGTGACGATGCTTCGTAAATACTTTATTCCACTTTATGAAAATAGCTCAATGTTGCTTGCGTGCTTTGTTGGTCTCTTTGTTGCGCTCATAAAGATTTAGAAAGAAGATAATTCCCTGCTCCGCATTCCTAAACTAATAGCGAGACTGTCAGAGAAGGCAGTCCGTATCAGTGATACTGCAAATAAGAGCTTTTCATGTCACAGTTACCGTAAATAAGAGGGCATCTTAAGAAATTAACGTCATTTGTCCCGCCTTTTACGACAGGGCGCGTCTACTAGTCATGATAGTAGTGATGAATCAAGAGATTTTTCTGATGCTCGATATCATTTTCATGCGTTGTTGCTATTTGTGTCGTCAAATGGTGAACGCGTGTCTTCTACGCGCGTAATGTAACTCAGAGATGTCGGATTCAGCTCTTCCTTTTGGGAAGCTCAGTTCTCTTACGAAAAATAAGACCAGCGAACGGTAAAAAAGGTTTCTCTCCTCGGCAAGTTGACGATTTTAACACAAGTCTTTGGAGCGGCGGATGTAAGTATTCATTTATATCTTTAATGATAGTCCAAATTTAAAAGACGTTTTAAGTTTGGCTGATTGTTTATTTTGAGCTCCGTGCCTTAGTTTTATTATTTAATTCATCTCCGTGTTCCACATCCAGTAAACGAACTTTCGTACCTATGTCCATTTTGAAATTCAAATTTTAAATGTTTTTTACCTGAAGATAATTTTTGTTCAAATCGAAAGCTTGCCAAAAAAAGGGAAATGCTTTTCAGTATTCGCCTCTAATGATTTTCTTTTATTACTCAACGAATATCCATAGCCAAAGAAAGTAATTCATTCAGTTTAGTGCTAATGTAGAGTAAAGTACAATGGAAAACCATTATTAAATTATTGAGAGTTAAAATTTGAATTTCTGGCCTACGTTAATACTGAAGAAGGTGCACGGCTTCAAATAAGCCAGATAATCAGAGTTTATATAATATACAGACGTAAAGTTTGATAAAGAATATTATACATCTAAAGACTTCAAATTGCCATCTCTTGAAAAATTCCCCTCATTAATGTTTTGTACAGACATGAAACCAATTATCCATAAGAGAGATCCATTCTGATAGATATAATCTGTGCCCCATAATAATAAGCCAAGCGTATACATATTTTTCGTGTGAAGCCATTTATTTACATTGTGAAGGAATCAGATAGGAGAAAATTTCCGGGTCCAGATTCTCGGGTCCGCATTCCTAATGCGCGCGACTGTCAGAGAAGGCAGTCGGTAGCAGTGATACAGAAAATGACATTTATTCATATGAGATTTACGGTCATTTTTGACGTCATGGATGGCCGACATTATTATTTAATGAACATTTAATGAGCGATCAAGCTATTGTAATACCTTTTAAAAAACTCTATCTTTGAGTAAATGTTGGCACAGTGTTTCATATACAGAATGGCCCAAAAGTACGGTACCCTTTCATGAAATTGTGTCCTAAACATTTGTTAACGTATCAGTGCTACTGATATCAGATAGGGTACCTTACTTTTGGGCCGCCCTTGTGTATAACAGATAGCGTCGTAGACACCTGTTTATGCATATGAACATAAGTAATTTTATGTTCTGTGATATAATTCGACCAAAAAGAAGATACCCTATTCTAAATTACTCATAAACAACCAGAAAATATTTTCTCTATGACTGGAAATTGTTTATCATGCAACTGACCTCGCATATCTCGACTTTCATAAAGTCTTTGACAAAGTTCCCCACGGGAGGCTGGCGGCCAAAGTTAGAGCGTATGGTATACAAGGCAACTATTCTCGATGAGTTCGGAACTGGCTCACTGGTCGCCCTCAACGAGTCGTGATTCATGAGCAACACAGCGACTGGGCAGGAGTAGCGTCAGGGGTCCCTCAAGGAAGCGTCCTAGGCCCACTCGTCATCGCCATCTACATCAATGATCTTGGTACCGGAATGATCAGTCGAATTAAAAAGTTCGCAGAAGATACGAAACTCTCCCACATGGGATTTGCTGAACGTGGCAGAATAACCATTCAAACAGACCTCAATCGTCTACTCCAGTGGACCCAGACATGGCAAATGAGCTTCAACGTTGACAAATGTTCAGTGGTGCACGTTGGCACCAATAGACAAAATGTCCATCCCTCAATCACTAAACAAACCTATCGAAGATCTAGAACAGCATAGGGATCTTGGCATCACTATCGTTAAAAAATCCAAGCATGACAAACGAGTAGCAAAAAGTGTCAAGATTGCGAGTAAAATTCTCGGTTTCATTGCAAGAAACTTTGACTATAAGTGCAATGAAATAATACTACCTCTCCATAAAGCACTAGTCTGATCACGCTTGGAATATCCCGTGCAACTCTGGTTGCCTACACTACGACGAGACATAAATAAAATAATGCGAATTCAGCGCAAAGCCCCAAAAATGATCCCTGATCTCCGGAACCTCAGCTTTGAATAGCGTTTTCACGGCTGGAACTAATCTCGCATAAACAAAGGAGGCTGCGAGGTCAACTAATCGAGACCTGTTAATATCTTAGTGGCTTCGACGGCGTTAACCGAAAAGGGCACTTCACAAGGCCAATAAAGTTCGTATCAGAAATAACGGCCAAAATCATACAAGAAAATTATTCAGAACATCTCAGGCCCTGAATTTCCTTTCCTTAAAAATTGTTCAAATCTAAAACCTATCACCGGAAAACACAGTCTCTGCTGCCACCGTGAACACGTTCAAAAATCATTTAGACAATTACTGGCAAGGGATTCTCCATGTATTTTAAATTACTGATTCGAGGTCCCGGTCTGTAAATTAGTGATGAAGGTAAGAAAAATTCGGTAAGAGACGCGATGCTAAATTGTTGAACATCCCCTTTCTTATTTTAAAGCGAACATTATGATGCCTGTGCGTAGAAATCGATGACTGCGAGTGCGATGGGTCTAAATCTGGACGCGTTCTTTTTCCTCTGCTGAGGTGAAGTGGTGAGTATCAGTGATGGTGGTCACAGAGGTGGTAGTTATGCTACGAGGCCTTCGATCTGTCCTACCCTCCCATTCCAGGTCTGATCTGTTGCCTGTGCGTGATTGGGGTCTGACGGCACTGGACTTGGGTCGGAACCCAAGAATGGGACCCCTGGGGGCCTCTGGCCATATTTTGTACTATTTAGCTCCACCTAATTACTGAAGGATGTACCTTAAATTTTGCCCTACCTAATTACTTCAGAGGGCAATCGAACTATAAAAAAACATTTCGCAGTTATATCCGTACATCGATTTAAAACCTAAATAAGAAAATCGGTAACAGCCGCATCGCTTTTCTATACAAGAGTTGTCTCCTATATCTATTATGAATGAAGGTTTGCCTGTATTACCAATATAGGTATATACACATCTGTAGAAAGAATTCAAAAATTGTATGGCAGAGGATATATTTCCTATACATTTTCTTCGTTTATGTTAAACACATAATGAGCGTTAAATTGAACATTAAGTGTTTGGAGCTATCGCACCTTGGCTTGAGCTGCTGGCATTGCCTGGCAGTCACCAGGGAACCTCTCCAGCGCCAACACCTCCTCAAATGTTCGTGCAATGAAAGCTGCAAAAGAAATCGAGCATTTTCCGGTGGACTTTGGAGCGTTCTGTGCGACTCGCGGCGGCAGTGAGGGCCATAAATCCTGGCTCGTTAAGGGCGAAATAATGAGTGCCAGCCCCGGCCCCTGAGGCAGAGGCCCCTGGAGGCCACCCGAGCCTCGCGCCGGCCGGGTCCGGACGCCTCCGATTGGCCTTCACGTCCGCACCTTGTGTGGCAGCGCAGGTCATCACGGGCTTGGCAGGCTATAGACAGGTTAAGGATATGTTAAACTGGTTATGGATAGGTTAACAGGTTTAAGAAAGGTTAACCATGTTAAAGAGGTTAAAACAGGCTAAACGGGTTAAAAACAGCGTAAATAGGTTTAAGTGTTGAAGAGCGTCAGCAGGACCCGTAACAGCTTCAGGGTGCTACAGTTAGCACATCACTCCCCCCTCAGGGGAGCACATCACTCCCCCCTCAGGGGGGCACATCACTCCCGCCTCAGGGAAGCACATCACTCCCCCCTCAGGGGAGCACATCACTCCCGCCTCAGGGGAGCACATCACTCCCGCCTGAGGGGAGCACATCACTCCCCCCTCAGGGGAGCACATCACTCCCCCCTCAGCCTCGCAAGTCCCAGAAGAGGTCGCACTTAGAGCTCAACTCCGTGCAAGAACTTCCTCTTCTGATGAAATAATTCAATTCCGCTTGCGTTACTCGCTGTCTAAGTGGCAAACGCGATTGTATCTTTCCTTCGTCAGCCTGTGAGAGCTTGATTTACTGTACTGTACCTCAGTCGTACGGAGTGTCTGCTGCAATTGTACGGAGTATCTGCTGCAATTGTACGGAGTATCTACTGCAATTGTACGGAGTATCTTCTGCAATTGTACGGAGTATCTGCTGCAATTGTACGGAGCATCTGCTGCAAAAATTTGTTGCCAAATGGTCTCTTATTTTACGCTAGATTGAAATGGCCGGACGCTCCCGCTCGTACCCAACCTTCGAGTCGTGAGGACAGTAGAGAAGATCCAGATCAATTGCATCACGGCTGTAGAGTCGGAGTCTCGAGCTGTAGTCCGGAGTCGGACTCTGGAGCTGTAGTCCGGAGTCGGAGTCTGAAGCTGTAGTCCGGAGTCGGAGTCTGAAGCTGTAGTCCGGAGTCGGAGTCTGGAGCTGTAGTCCGGAGTCGGAGTCTGGAGCTGTAATCCGGAATCGGAGTCCGGTGACAAAGTCCGGAGTTGAAGTAAGGAGACAGACTCCATAATCGGAATCCGGAGTCTGAGTCGAGGAATCGTAGTTATGGCTGCTTCAAAACTAAGGCCTTGGAGTCTGTAACAAAACTCAGGAGTCGGAGTCTGTAACAAAACTCAGGAGTCGGAGTCTGGAACAAAACTCAGGAGTCGGAGTCTGGAACACCTCTGTTGGTTCGTAGTCAGTAATTGATGGATAGAAAATCTGATCCTGCGTACGGTAACTGGTGAAGGCAGCACGGCCACTGCGACCTAATGCCAAATGGGGAATAGAGCGGAAGAATCCAAGTCAAGCAGGAAGCCCTGATGTTTTCTGGTCATAAAGCTCACTCATGAGATTATCCGGGCATTTAGAAAAAGATTCCACAATGTTAGAAGTATTCAAAAGCAGAATTTGGTTGAGATTAAGGGGCCAATACAGCAACCTTACAGTACCAATGTACATTTTGCCTTGTTTTCTGCCACTCTCTATACTAGTTTCAATTTGGCAAATAAATATTTGACTCAGAGCCCATGGGTAATCTTGAAGAAAGTTTTCCTCGGCCGCCGAAATGTTTGTCCTAAATTCGCACGCTTGATAGTTTGTTTGGCTAGTTCCATCGGGTGAAATTACTCCCCTTGAAAGAACTGACACGACCTCTAGACACTGCCTAGTGTGGCTGGAAAAGAGCTGTGCTGCAGAGATTCAAGCAATACACCGAAGAGCTGAGATAGTGAAATGCTGTGCATGATTTGTGGATTTTCACTGCCGAATTTGGTAATTTGACAAAAGGCAATACAAAAATTCTGAATAGCGATTTGCTGAGCCGCAGGTGTGTGGATTTTCCTAATAAACTTTCTACTTACAAAATTGATACATTTATGTGCACATTACAAGCATAGTAAATGTTCTGAACTCGCTTACCTGGGAACATCACATCAATGAGGTTTCGGATAACGAGTATCTTCAGTGAGAACTTGAGGTTTTCCTGATTTTAACTTCGACTACCTTTAAGACTTCATATATTAATGAAACTTATGGAAACATTGCACGTTTTTCCTTCGCTTGTAGATTCTTTGAAGCACCTTCCAAGAAGATTTTTTATCTCAAAATATTACAAATTCTTCATAAGCACCCTGTCAAAAATACCCAGTCAATAACACTATGTCTTAAATATCCTGTTATAATTACCGAGTGATAAACACCCTGTCATGAATACCAATACCATGCCATAAATACTATGTCATGAATACCATGTCATAAATACCATGCCATAAAGACCCTGTCATAAATATCTTGTCTCTCATTCTCTGCCGTAAATACCATGTCATAAATACCCTGTCAATAAGACTCAGTCGTTAATACCCAGTCACAAAGACCAGGTCTTCAGTTTTCATTGATGAGGGTGTAAGGAATA
Organism: Orchestia grillus; assembly: GCA_014899125.1. Lineage (NCBI taxonomy): Eukaryota > Metazoa > Arthropoda > Malacostraca > Amphipoda > Talitridae > Orchestia > Orchestia grillus. The sequence continues at coordinate 657 of VOMN01052113.1, read as the reverse complement.
AACAGTATATTCATTCGGCCATGTTGGAAGCTGAAGTAGTTTCATCAGCTAAAAAATGTCTGAAAAATGATCGTGCGTCATTTCAGCCAGATTGAGTGATATCCCATTCTAACAAAAACCTTAGAGCTGCGTGAGCAGAATTTGTAAAGGTTTATCTGTAGAATTTCGGTCCCCTACCTCACCCGATTTGAACCCGATGGACTTTGGAGTGCGTTCTATTGTAGAGCACAAGGCCTTCCCAAATAAATATTGATGCACGAAAGTGCTCTTGGAGAAAAGCTGGGCTGAAGTGTGTCCTGAAACTGTTTGTGCGGCATGGGCTTAGATTATTGACGGACTGAGAGGCAAAATTCGAGCTGTGGGGAGCATAAATTTTGGTAAGTCAGAAAAGTTTCACGTTCATCATTAACTTAAGCTTTCTATATGTACAATCGCTCAATTAGTTCAATAGACACTTGGTTTTGAAAGAGTTTACACATGATGGTTGCACCCTATAGATAAGATAGCGAATATAAACTTTATATCAAATAAAGTCCTGAAATAAAGTATAAACTTTATCTTAAGCACTGAAAATGTTGCTTCCGGTAAACTAAGCCCTGACAGGGTGTGCGGTACTCGTGCTGTTGTGCTGTGGTCGTGCTGTTGTGCTGTGGTCGT
>VOMN01052109.1:0-11013 GCA_014899125.1 Orchestia grillus | reverse complement strand
AGAGCAAGATGCAAGGCCGTCTTAGTACAGTAGGCCATGGGCCAAAGTACGCACACTTTGGACTGTAGAGGAGTGGAGAAGCGTCATGTGGTCAAATGAATCACGATCCTATTTTATAGCAATGATGCTCGTCGTCGTGTTCATCGAAGACCTGACGAAGCCTTCAACGAAGCCTGTTTGCAAGAGGCGACACGAGGAGAAGGATCTGTCATTTTCTGGTCTGTTTCAACTACGCCGAAGTAGGTCTTCAGCTGAGGTGTCCGTCAAACTGAACCTGTATGGCTCCACAGCCATACTGTTAGCTAGCTAATCCAATTTTGTCATTTGCACAACATCTAAATGAAGAAACGCATGTTGCTTTGCCTATCCTTCAGGATGACAACTTCCGGGTGCATTGGGCTAGAACTGTCGTTAATTGGCATGGCAGTCAGGATACGCCAAGCGTTTACATTGACCAGCTAAGTCCACAGACATAAGCCCAATAAAAATATTGTGGTACCACCTCGAATGACAAGTTTGACTTCCAGAAAATCGTCCACGTACTGTGGCAGCACTACGATATCAGTTGATGTACGAGTGCCTTAAAATTGACCACATGTACATTAGGATACTTGTAGAGTGAATGCTGCACAGAATTGCTACCATTATTCAGATCCCTGGAGGTCCTACACCATATTAGTATCATAATACGTAACACGAATTTTTTATTATGAGAGCTAATATTTATGCATATATACATATTTGTACACGACCAACATTTACATGTTAAGGTATACTTCTATGTTCACACCTAGAGAGCTCATAGATTGATTTCAAAGTCGAAAACGAATTATATGCCTCATGAAAATATTTTAAAAGTGCAAATGTTAAGCCACAAAACAACAGCGGTTGTGCACAGTTTGTAGAAAATAGAACGTCGACTAAGGAGCTCAATGTTGGCTACCAAAATCATCGGTTTTCTTGATAAGCTTTTTCAGTAATTTACGAGTAATGAGTTCCATTTTGCATAATTTTTGTTTTCACTTTGATGCATTCTAGTTGGTTAACATTTTTAATAATCATTAGCTCATTAAGTGGGTCGATCAGCTTTAGCTGTATTGAAAAATAACTGATGTTTTTTACAATGTCATATTTCTTTTCATGAAAACTTTTTTAACAGAGAAATTTAAACCATGAATCCGCTGGAAAGTTCACTGTCCCGAGCCTCGAGAGCTCACCTACGCAGAGGATAAAAATATTTTTCGCCGGAATGTAAACTCATTTTTTTGCAATTTGTGAATAAAAATTCTCATCACCGGCGGGGAACAACGCATATTGCTCCAGGTTATGCGTTTTATTTTCCTTTTACTTTGTTTGCCAAGGGCTTGAGCTAAAGTCGGCTCTACCTTCTGACGTCATATTAAAGCTGCCGTACCATTGGACAAAGTTCCGTACAGACGAAACAGGCCTCCCATTGGTTGTGGCGTGTCTTACGTCACACTAAAGCTGCACTGCCATTGGATGAAGTTCCGTGCTTACAAAAGTCCTCCGAGATTTTAAGATTTACCCTCTGATTCCATGTTAGTAATTCTCCCTGAACCTGAGGGGACAAAAACTACTTCCTATTGAGTTTCCAGAACACGGAGCGTCACTTAGTTTCCAGAGATTCATCGGTTCATAAATTGTGGAGCTCGTGTCAGATCGGTCGGTCTTCTCTCTAGACGTAAAAATGATTCATTACATCAATCTTCGTGGTTGTGAGGTCGATATCTGCAGACCAGCCCGCCAACGGAGGCACTTGGATCATCTCCAAGTTAGACAGATGATCTCCTGGGGAACTAAACATTCAGGACGAAGGATGTTCTTCGTTAAACAAGTGGAGCAACAGCGCGTCAGGCGCTGTAACTTACAAGGTATCTACGAAAATTTTAGTGGGGCTATTTGGTCTCTTAAATTTGTTTCTATAAGTTGATTTTTTAACTGTAATTTTGAATAACTGGTATGCCTTTAAGACGTGCGGCACAAAGATAAAAAATAAGCATTAAAATGCTTATGAATCGATGACATCAACCCGCAAACTGTGTTGATGATCACAAAAGAATTCCTTACCTAGTCTGAGCGTCCGATTTATTGCCACTTGCGATGGTTCATAAATCAAAATCTCATAAGGTTCCCTGGCTAGTCAGTTGCATAATGAGGATAACTCTTCCGCCAGTTCGCTTTTGGCTTCGTCATCGAGGTGCTGACAAGCCGGCAGAAAACCACGATATGAAGTGCGACCTTCGTTCTTATTCGCGTGAGACTTCGTGTCTTGTTTGGTAGCATCCTGAACACTTGAGTTAGCTTGAGGCTGCGAGTATGACGAAAATGAACGATAATGCAGTTGTTCATTCTCTTTTTCTCATTGTTTTCCTTTAGAAGTGACCTGCTCCCTCAAGAAGCGCACCAAATATTCTTTGGGATGAGCTATAGTATGCGTTCGAAAGCTCATCGAGTTATCAGTTTTGAAGGATGAACCCGAGAAGGAGCGGCCTATGTTCTACGATGGACAAAAGTTGATGGGTACAATGTGAAATGTGTGTTGTGTGTGTGTTTGGAGAAAACCTGATGCTCTCAGGACTTGGGACGGCAGTTCGGGGACAGCTTCTTTGAGACGGCAGCTCTAGGACTGCAGCTCTAGGAGGGCGGCGCTGGGACTGCGTAGTGGAGACCTAGGACAACTCGGGTCCCAGTCCTGTATTCCGCCCGAGCACAGCGGTAGAACTGAGTGACATAGAGGCTTGAAAATAAGTGAATAAGTTGTTTCAACTCTCGCGAACAAGTTTCAGACTGGATTTGAAGTGTGTAGATTTTAGTATAATATTCGAGACGACAGAGTCTAAAAATGACTACGTCGAGTAAAATTTGTGCACAAAGCTCTATATATGTAGAGCTCTATATATATCTTGCGGGCTTTTTATTATGTTTCTAATCACCAGTGTCAAATTTGATAAAAGATACATGCATAAAATTCAATTCAATGTTCACTTTCAAAAATATGAACGGTTTTGGAGTGAGACGATGTGTTCGGATACTAGTATTTAAAATGACAGGATTGTGAACTAATGGATTTTAAAATAAAAAGAATGGCACACATTTTTCATTATGTAAATTATATCGTTACGATTTTAACAACTTGCACATTTCTGATACGGACAGAGAATGTTACTGATATTGATTCAGAATATTTTCCACCAGAAAACTTCCTTCAACATGCACTAGTTGAAAGCTTTGAAAGATTCATATTTAGGTCTGAAGAAAAAGAACAATTCTCTAGAAAAAGTGGAAGAAATGAGCTTTAGACGAAGTCTCTCGTGCTCGCGAGACTAGAGTTTGCGTGCACGGACGGTAATCTTTAAATTATTTAACAACGAACCTTTCGCTCATTTTGGTGTGCATGGTATCGCGACGACGGAATTATGCTTTCTTGGACAATATGAATTTCATTGACATGAGACGTGCATTAGCCTTTCACTGTGAAATTTATTTCAAGGTAACAGAAAAGATTCTTGACTCTTGAAGACTTAAATTAGCATTCCTCTTTTTAAAAATTCATGCGACCACTCACGGATAAAGAAAGTATGAAATTAATTTTTCAAGAATTGGACTTTTACGACTCAACATGATTTAATAATGTTAGTGTGATGCAAATTTTCGTAGCGGTAGGCAGAATGGACAAACATTTTGTGGTGGGAAACAAGGTTTTAAATGAATCAATTTGTATACAAAATCACAGGGTTTATTACACTAAACCAGAAAATTTGGACATTTATTCAAATAACATCTCTGAACCATGAAAAAATCTTTTCTACTTTGTATAATAATTAATTACAAAGGTCGAAATTTCCCATGCTTTTGCTGTCCCCATACATGTCCCCATACCTGGCACACGTTACACAGGGAAGTAAGGATTTGTTGAAGAGTAGTCCAAGCTAATCACCTTTTCTGATGTGCCTCAAAACGTGTGCAGAAAAGAGTGAGGAAGTGTCTAAAGTGTATTATACATGCATTCAACTACAAGGGCCTTTGATTTTTAATAGAAACTAGTATTGAGAAAAAGAACGATTATATCTGAATAGTAATTACATTTACCGTTGCACAATGGTAGTTTTACATAATTTTAAGTGTGAATTCATGGTCAAACGAATTTGAACAGCAAGTATTAATGTACACAAAGAATAAGGGCAGGAAATAACTGTAATATGCAGGAAATCCATGTCAACATTATTTGTGAACAAGGTGGTTACTAATTTATTGACCTAAGACACAATCGTGTGCTGAGTCAGTCAAATGATTGCTGAGTCAATCAAATGTGTGCAGAGTTAGTCAATTTCGTGTGCTGAGTCAGTCACTTTTAAATGCTAAGTCAGTCAAATGTGTAATGAATCAGTTGAGTATGTACTAAGTTATTAAATGCGCGCTGAGTCACTTAATTTTGTATGCTGAGTCAATTGAATGTGTCCTGAGTGAGCCAGTTGTGTACTGTGTCAGTCAATTTTGTATGCCGAGTCTGTCAAACGTATACTGATTCAGTCAACTTGATGCGCCAAGTCAATCAATATTTAATCTGTACAGCTGGAACAGGTCTCGAAGTAACTGCGGCAGAATTTCTTAGGGTAGTTGTGTTAATAAATTGAAGTCTAAGAGCAGAAATTGCGGGCTTTATAGTAGACCACAAAAAATTCTACTTGGTTCAGATCTGGCAGTGATTGGGGCCACAGTACCGCCACGGCACTAAACATAATTTCAAGGCCATCAAAATATTTTGGCATTTTACAAAGACATTTTACACTTTTCATTTTCTTCATAAAGTTACTACATGAAAAAGGAAAAAAACGTAAACGGAATGGTTAAACCCACCCACAGAAGAAATTTTCATGTTTTTCAACAGAATGAGTCTGCCTGGTCATTCATGACAGATAAATAATCATTAAACCTGCTCACTGGGACGCGGTTACATTTCTCTTTAGATTTGTTAATGATGATTGTGCCTCTATGATTACAAATATACATCGGCATCTGAAGTAGAGTATCATGATCTAAAATTCACAGAAAATATATATCATTCGTCGAAGGACTCTGGCACATATTTTCCTGAAAATGTTTTGGAAACTTAACCCTCGTGATTTACTTACCAAGGAAATTTATCTATTATTATTAGACGTAATGGAGCTAACTACTATTTGACATTCTGTTTGGACAAGGCACATCTTGCAGACTCGGTTGTCACGTCCTCAAATGGATATACTTAAACTTTGTTTCTTTGTTCAGGATTTCGCTGAACAATCGCACTGAATTTTGCCTCTCTTACAAACAAATGTTTGAGTAATTCTTTTCGGTTTTCGTACTCAATGTCAGTTGGAAAATATGTAGTTTCCTTGAAGTGGATTCCAGACGCCGATCTATTCGATCGAACTACAAAATCAAACCCCAGAACTCTGGTACGAAAGAGCACTTGAACACAACTCAGTAATAAATTTTAAATTAAAATAAATGTCAACGTGTACTGCGAAAATGGGTTCCCTTAAAATAACAAGATTATTCATTCAGAACCTCAAATACTCACTGCAGAAATCTGAGTTGATACAAAGCATTAGTCCAAACGATGGAGAGAAGACTGTGTGGACGTTAGAATTATAGCACACATTCTTTGTGGCAGTTGAGATACGATTATCGTCTACGATGACGATCTTAATGCATGGATCTGTGGCGGCTGATTATGGTCAGCTGTGTACGGTTAGGAAATTATGGGTCTCTGGTGCTTATGGTGTTCTGGAAGAAATGGTCGTTCTTTGTTGCACCTGTCTGTGGCCACTGAATGTTGTGAATAATTAATACGTGGCGTGTAATTTGTAAGTCGAATAAAAAAATTCATATTATAGAGAAATCGTTGCTGTGACCTGCAGTTTTTGTTAACAAGACGTGCCTTCATTATTTACTAAAAATATCGTGAAATAATTAAATCAGATTCATTTTTTACGACTTCGTATATTTTTCCCAACAAGGAGTCACGAAAAATATGTTGCAAGGAGGAACGAAGCGATCAATAGACCAACATGTGGAATGAATCTTAACGCCTCTTACAGTCCATCAGAATTAAATAGTTCTATCAGTAACTTGCTCGACCTCTTAATGATGATACAACCTCTACTTTACGACTCGTACCTGGTAATAAAAGCTTAGAGATTTTATTACCACGTACGAACCTTACACATGGCAATGGAACTTTGATTTCTGCTACCTGTACATGGCAATGAAACTTTAATTTGTGCGACCTATACATGGTAATGAAACTTTGACTTTTATGACCTCTCCATAATGAAATGTTGTCTTTTGTGGCCTGTTCATGGTGATGAAACTTTGACTTTTATGACATGCTCATGGTAAGAAAACTTTATCTAATATGACCCGCTCACGGTCATAAAACGTTTACTTGCACGATCTTTACATTGTAGTAAAACCGAGCCTTGCGTCGCCTGTACATGAAATTAAAGCCTTGACTTGTTTGACATCTTCATGGGCCAGAAAAAAACGTGCAGCTAAATAAACCAAGAGGAACGCCTGCAAGAGAAGCCTAGCTCATGCAAAAAAATACTAACGCTACTGTGGCAAACACCGAAAAAGTCAATGCTGCGTACCGAATGATAATTACTCATGAATTAATGGCAGAACCGATATTGGGTGCAGTTAGGCCAGCATTTAGCCAATATCGGGGCCCCCAAGCTACAGTAAGCAGTGGAGAGCTCCTCCCACAAACGTCAACCACCACGGACGCCAGGGAGAGTGCCAGGGTCTCAACTGCTAACTTTGGTTCTTCACTCTAGCGTTGCCGACACTGGCTGACACAATTCACCCTATTCTGTCTTGTGTCAGTGTTGAAACCGTAATGCCCCATTTCTTTGTAACTGAACAAAATGAAAATGCTTTAATTGATGCTTCAACGCTGCTTTCCTGGTCAGGTCAATGAATTTTGATATTTGACTTCGTTCAATGAAATTCCAGTTATTAATATATCACGAGTACAATCGAAACAAAAAGGCCCCTAAGAAAGATGGTAAATTATTTATTGTTTTGCGATAAAAGAGTTCGGAAATAACACTTAATTACGAGAAGTCAAAATACGTTGCACTGAGTTATTCAGGACTCCGTAATGGGCGGCGTCGTGCGGCCCTATGATGTACTCTTAATTAATGAACTACTTCTTTCTTCCTGGTGTCGGCGTGATAGACGCGGCCGATAGGCTCGTAATTGTCAGACGTAAAACGCGGAGGAATTTGGTATTGTTATCACTGCGATTATTTTTCAACGTTTGGTTTGCAGCCTCCGGCAATTTCAACCGTGTAATTTAGTAGCTATAATATTTTCCCATTGTAAATTAATCAAATGGATCTCGATGTTTATGTTATTTTACTAACTTGCGACTACAATAAGAGCGTCTCAACATATTCAGTTTCAGTGAAAAATTTGTTTTTTCAGTCTCAGTTTAACTCTACGAGGGAAATTTTTGGTGGAGTTTTAGAAGTTACGAGTGTTGATCTGAAATCCTACGAATCCTTTGAAGGTTGCTAAGTTCCTTAAACGCCTTGAAGGACAAACCCCTTCAGCACATCCCCAGTAGGGATAGGAAGACGCGTACCAAAGAAGTTCCTCTAGTCTGTATGGTCCATTCAAAGACTGGCAACACCTCCCAATTGGAGGTGAAATTTCATGGTGCATTGTATGTGTACCTCGCGTCAATAAAAAATGGATACGTCAACATTGAATTTTGATGGTATCATGAAGGTTGTCCATTAATGAGTACGTCAACATTAAATTTTGATAAATCTAATGGGTTGTACAGCGTAATACCGAAATCAGAGAACTTTTGAAAAACCCAATAAAAATAAGAAAATCTAATAACAAAATTTTATTGACAGCAATTTAACCCCTACAACTTATGTTTTATCGGCAGCAACTGGACTACTGCAACTTAACGTTTAAGAGACAGTTAACTAAATAATCAATGTTGGAAAATTACGTGTTGTAAATAGTACTCTCCTCTACGGTTGCATTTTTACAATCTGCTATAAGGAGGTTCCTTATTTATTGCTACAAGACCTCAGCTGGGATGCCCTCGTGGGGCTACCTTAAGAGTCAAGTCTACACGAAGTCTGGTCTACACGACTCGGCCAAGAACACTGGATGAATTGAAACAAAAATTTCACAGCGAAATCCTTGGTATCCCAGCTGAGGTGTTGCAGCAATAAATGAGAAAGTAGAAAAGGACGCTATCTATAGGACGTAATTTTCCAACTGTGATAATTTAGATTACTGTCTCTTAAACGTCAAGTTGCAGTAGTCCAATTGCTGCCAATAAAACGTTTTTACTGGATTTCTTCTTGGTTTCCTTATTTGTAATAAGATTTTTGAAAGTATCCGTTTTACTGTCACCCTGTAAATTAAAGAAGTAACCCCAAGTAGTCAGGGTACCTAACAAGCTAAGTATCATAGGTACCGAACAACAGTTTGGGGGCTAAAACTAAGCTGAAATACCACATATTTAGTATCTATTAGGGTTACCAGGGACTATTTTTTGTTGGCACCCAGGACAATGTTTAACAATTAAATAGTTTGGCTCCGATAGGTAGGATAGGATAAATAGATAGAAGTGATAAAATAACGTGGAATCATACTTGCATAAAAATAATAATTTAAAATCTATGAATCCAAGTTCGCCGGATAAAAACGTAGTCACCTGCTACTAATATGGTGTAGGACATCCTCGAGCACAAATAATGGTGGGAATTCAGAGCGGCATTGAGACTCCGAGTGTCATAAAGTACACGTGGTCGATTTTGAACCACTCTTGCATCTACTAATTTCATAGTGCGGCCACAGTACGTGGACTACTTTTTTGACGTCTACTTGTCGTTCTAGATGGTCATACAAATGATATGTTCGGTTCAAGTCTGGGGACTTCGCTCTAATCTAAATGCCTTAGCATATCCTGAATGACTGTCATGCCAATTCATGACAGTTGTAGCCCGATGCACCGGTAGTTGTTATCCCGAAAGAGAGGCAAAACAGCATGCTTTTCTCCATTTAGACACTGCGCGAACGGCAAAACTTTGTTATCTTGCAGCTCAATGTAGTCATGCTTGTTTAGTTTGACAGACACCTCAACTACAGGACTCATTTCTGGGTAACTGAAATAACCCCGGAACATGATAAGACTCTCCTCCTTGTATTGCCCTATGCACATAGGTTTTGTTGAAGGCTTCATCAGTACTTCAATGAACACGACATCGGGCATCATTGCTATATAGACAGAATCGTAATTCATCTGACCACATGACACTTCTCTACTGCACTACTATCTAATGTGCATGTACTTTGGTCCTATTTAAACGAGTGGTCTTATGGGCAGATGTTTACATCGGTAGTTTACAAGCCAGTCTGATCCATACATCCCTTGAATGGAGGTCCATAAGAAGAGTTTCTTCAGTGACAGGAGGAGAAAGGCCATCATTCTTTTACTGTAGTTCCTTTCTTGATGCAAAACGATTCCGGTGAACAATTCGGGACACTCGGCAGCGATCCCTATCAGTTAGAATTTTTTGCCGACCACAATTTCGCTTCGAATTACAGTACGTACCGGATTGATTTCACTGTTGGTAGACCCGCATAACAGTGCGACATGAAACCCCAGCATATTCCCCTACTTCCTTCACTGGGTGACCGTAAGCCCTACCAAATACAAAAGCCCCTGTTTGCCATTCAGAATCTTTGTTTTCGTCCCGTTGTTGAGGGGCAACTAAAAAACAAGTCCATACCTTACCAGCTTTGAATGAAGACTGATGCCTGTTCAGTACTTGCATATAACCTAAACTTCGGTCACATCTTTGAAAACAGATTGATGAACGTAACAAATAACAAGTTGGAAAAACAATATGTGACAAATTTTGTGTCTGGAAAGCTAGCCTATTTTTCGTGGAAATTCCGCATTGTATAACTGAAGAAAAGGTTGATCCAAGGTATGACATAAAAAATAACTGTGAAAAATACGCATAACCTCACAAAATTGTTCATAAGTTTTTTTAAGTTATGTCCTTGTTACAAAACCAGCACACGAATATGCAGAACAATGTATTGTGACATACTTTGCATACAATACATTTGAATAAGTGTGCAAGATTAAACATAACTATCATAGGTCTACCAAGTATATTTCATCTTAAAATATAATTTATTTTGACAGTGGAAAAAAACAATGCAAATGAAATAATATTTCAAAACTCCGGTACCAAGGGCGATTTAACAAAACAAATTCTTTCGCTGCAGGTGCTGCGCGTCTATAAGGCTTTAGGTAAACACATGAAGACGAGATTAATGTAACTCTGAACTTATTCACTCATCAATTAAGCTAGAACGACACCTTACTGGGGACACCACACTAAGACACATTCAGTGGGTGCACTAACTATACGACACATAGTGAAAGTTTTATTTACCTTTGTTACTCAACAGCAATGCAATCGAGAATTGATCATCTTATGTATTTTTGTACGCTGAATACTAAGAAGCAGTGACATATCATCGACAAAAGTCTTAGATTATCACCTCAGGAAGTATTCATCACAGCCAAAAGATTGGTTTTAAATCGATGATGAATAGTTCTCGAACATTCTACAGTGGTTTGCTTCCTAGGAATGCTGTAAAACTTTCTAGTAAAATAATTTACTTCGTCAACGTACGACAGCGGACGACCTCAGACAACGTCTGAGAGCCGCAAGAAGAAAGAAAAGAAAGAAAGAAAGAAATCGTTTATTTCGAAAATAGGTCACATATAAAGTATACAACATTCGATTTTTTAATTAGTAAAACTACAGTCTTAAAATTAAAACATGAAAGTCTCTGTGGAACTTCTAATTGGGATTTGCATGGCAACAATCTTAAAATTACGCGTTGAAGTCTCGTTAAAACTTTCGATCGTGATTCTAAATTCGTTCCTCAGCA
>VOMN01052099.1:0-13100 GCA_014899125.1 Orchestia grillus | reverse complement strand
ATTTTGCCACTGGAGTTGTGGTACGTTACTCGGAGCACCTGCGTAAACACTCACGCCCTCATACTCATGTAAATTAACCTCTTCAGTTCGAGCCATGATATAAACCATACGCTCAGATCTCGTTCCAATACTTTTAGCACATCAATAGTGGTACGCGTAATGAGTTTCAATGGGTTAAAATTTTCAGAAAATGCCTACGTGCACATCTACTCGATTTGAACGTTCGTATATTTCGGGACCCGAGATACAACTCTATAGCGACCCGCCTGGAATATCGTGTGACATCGCTCGTCACGTAGAAATCGATATCTTTCTCAATCACTGCAGTGTTGCAATATAATTTTTCTCCACGAAGAAACCTGTACTTTCCTCAACCACTGCAGTGTTGCAATATAATTCTTCTACATGTAGAAATAGGTATCTTCCTGAATCGCATTAGAGCTGCAAAACAATTCTTCTCCTCTTCGAAATCGGTATCTTCCTCAATCGCTGCAATACTGCAGTATAATTCCGCCCCTCACTCATCTCCCCCAATTCCCCCCAGGGTGAGCATCTCCATCTCCCCGAACGCTGGCAATAAAAGCCTTCAGCTGTCGCCGCTCGCCGCCGTGCGTCCGTTTCCATCAGAGCGGTGCGATCGATGAGCTCCAGCGATGTTGGAAGAATGTTTTGCAAGCACCGTCGAATGCAAACATTTTTGGCCCTCGTAAAACGTCCGTTACACTAAAAAAGTCTCCATTATCGACCAATAAATGTCGAGGACTCCAGACTCGAATGACTAGGGCACTCGTCCGATTTTGTAACTCATACTTTGATGCCTGCTTGTCCCAGAAAACGGACTTTTTTCATGAAGGAAATACAAGGTGCAGTTCTTTCTGTTGCAACTTGGCTTTAAAAATTGAGATTAAAGGCTACCATTGGGGCCCATTTGTGCAGGCTTAGAGTGAGGGTTTTTCAAGTAAATAGTGCAGCACTTGAGTAAATGGCGATATCGTTTATGAAAAACGATGCAGCTGGCTAAGTTTAATTACGAGCACAGTAAAACTCTGGTTGTACTACTCTTACTCGATCTAGTAGCCAAGTTCCTTCTTATTTCTTGTGTTGTACATAATATTGCATTGATTTCATTTGTCCTTTCTCTGAATGGGATTTTTGTGGAGTGAAAGAAAAACAACTATAAAGCTGGGATTGCAATCATTATTCAATGGGAACGTTGTAACTATAGGGTGTGGACTGCAGTGAGTGATGAGTGGTACTTTACTAAATATTGAGTAGGACTACAATGAGCATAGAAAGACGACGCAATAATTATTGAGTGGAAGTGTAGTAATTATTGTCCACAATAAGTATTGAGTGGGCGAACAAGAAGTATTGAGTCTACGGACTATAATTATTGATTGGGAGGGCTATAATTATTGAGTGAAAATGTAGTAATTTTTGAGCACAATAAGTCTTGAGTGGGAGCGTGAAAATTATTCGGTGGACGCGTTGTATTTATTGAGCACAATCTTCATTGAGTGATAGCAGAATGTCGGTCACGGGATTCGTGGAGTCCAATAATTACCCTTTGATTTCTGCTCGGACAGGTCCTCAACACCGGAGCTCCAACTGAGTGCTGAGTTAAAACTCAATATCACGGTTCAAGTCAAAGCTCCTTTGTACGAGTCACATTTTTACGACTCACATTTGTACGACTCACATTTGTACGACTCACATTTGTACGACTCACTGCAAATTCAGTTCGTTTCATCAGTGCCTAAAATCCCGCCACACTGTCGATACTCTAGATACGCTCGCACCTTCACGACTGAAAAAAGGAATCCTTGAAATCGTTAGGCAAATTCAAACGCACATAGCGCGAGATCAGCTCTGGATGTTTGCGTGACTAGAACGGCAAATTGCTACCTCAGTCCTCTACATCACACTGGAAAAGTGCATTCCAAATGGCGTTGCAGGAATTACAGCATACCTTTTATTATGAAGAAATCAGTACTCGATACCGCAAGACTAAAAAAATTCTTATCACCACAGTGCTAAGTCAGTAATTAATATCACAAGACTAAGTCAATATTCACCATCGCAATACTAAACTAAATAAGTTAAAACTTAATATCTTAACACTGAATTAATATGTTCCATAACAAGACTAAATCAATGTTTAATATCAAACGACTAAACCATTGCTCCAGACCATTGCTCGACATATATACATATGCAAAACAGTCCAATGACTCGACTTCATTCGTCTCAATTTACGAAACAAAGAGTCAGTCTGACAGAAAGTTTTGCGCATAACTCGAGGCAATTGAGTCTATTACTCACTAATGACTTTATTCAAGGAACGTTCACACGTTGCCTGGCTTGTTAGAGCGGCCATATTGGGTGAGGGAGCGTGCGATGTCTCAAACACGAAGTTATTTTTCGCTCTTCATTGCGCGAACTCTTTGTAAAATTATTGAACCCGCTCGAGAGGTCGCTTTTGAACGCATGAAAGCCTCGGCTTTTCGTCGTACGAATCCATAAACGAATACGGGAACTCTAAGTCTACGTATGACAGTCAAACTGTTGGAATTTTTCTAAACAGGGGAAAGACTTAGGAGTTCTTTGACTAAATTTTGTGTAGCAATGACAACGCAGGGTGTTATCTCAAAATCAGCTTCGACTCACTCTGATCTTTCAAACCTGCTCTTGTACTATAGAGTCATCTACCTGCAAAATCCAGACTGCACTTGTCAAGTACAGACATTTACCAATGAAATCCTTGCAGCACTTGTCAAGTAGAGCCATTTATCTGCCAAATGCATGCGGCACTTGTCAAGTAGAGCCATGTACATATCTACCAGCCCAATGGATACTGCACGCGCTAAAAGGATTCATATACTCGCTATATTCACGCAGTGCTTGTCATGTAGAGCCACCTACCTGCTAAATCCACGCAACACTTGTCATGCATTGCCATACACCTGCAAAATGTATGTGACGCTTGTCGAGCAGAGCCAGGCACTCCGTGCTGCCACGCACCCCGTCAGCTTTCATCGAATTGTCAGATTTCAAACGCCGCTCTGAATAACTCCACCTCTCCTTATCTGACGAACGACGGCGATCCGTCGGAAATTCATGCGGTGTCGTGCATTGTTTCATCGACTTGCACTCACACGACGACCGTTTCCACAGATCAGAACACCATCGTGACTCTAACTTTACTGCCCACAATGGCAGGCTAACAGGCATAATTTGGTCCCTCATTTGCATGAGTTTGTCGGCAGCGTGTGATGGACATTTCATTTTTTGGTATTCGGAGCACAATCGCTGGGATTTTCTGGAGTTTTGGTCGTTTGACATAGTGAGGATTGGGTGTTTTAATTTTTGGCATCTGGCGCACAGGGGCAGGGATTTTTTTTATTATTTATCTTCGTTAGACATATCGTGCCCTCAATTTTTAATTTTTGGCATTCAACGTGCCGTGGATGGAATTCTTCAACGTGGAGGTATCAGAAATCTCGATTACTGGAGTACATGATTCAAATTTGAGAGATTTTTTCTTTTTTCTTTTTTTAGCAGTTTTGGAATGATGGAATATGAGAGGAAAATCGAAGGGGAATCAAAGAGAAACCAGAGAAAAACCGAAAAGAAAACTGGGATTCTCTGGGAAATCGAATTGAAACTGGGAAAGGTAGCTAAGAAATTGAAAGAAATTCGAGGAGATACTACTAGGAAATCACAGATAAAGTATGAAATGTGCCTCAGCGACACAACTTTTTGATAAGGCTAGAGGAGCGCCTCCCTCAAATTTCACGAGTTTTTTCTTCCCGTCACGCGGCATTTAACAAGTGAATATGAATGATGGAATTTCGCTTTCACAGCACAGCATATTCACTCAATTGCGCACACACCCGAGTCCCTCGCGCACGTTGCATAAAAAGCGATTATGCTCACTCACACCTGTCAGGGCAGGTGTATGTTTCCTGCGAACATCAATTCGGACCAGGAGGCGAGAATGCAAAGACTCTCTCGTCCGGCATATGATTATTTTTCGAGAGCGAAAGTAAAATTTCGAGGCGGATCTTGCACTCTGCAGGGAAAGCACTCAACGATAACACAGGTGTGTGTGCTCTTACGCAACGAGGCCTCCTAATTAGGTATTTTGAAGAGGTCTCTCAGATAACACTCGTGATATTTTCCGAACTGCGTATTCCCGGAGAATACCACTTGTTACACAATTATTTTGTACTGCGTATTCCCAGAGAATATCACTTGTTACCTAATTATTTTGTACTGCGTATTCCCAGAGAATATCACTTGTTACATAATTATTTTGTACTGCGTATTCCCAGAGAATATCTCTTGTTACACAATTATTTTGTACTGCGTAATCCCGGAAAATATCATTTGTTACACAGTTGTTTCAAACTCGGTATTTTCTGCACCACCACCACGCATGTCTTTTCAATTCATGTTGCACACACATGCTTTGCAGGCACGCTACCATTTGCGACGGCCTAGACGTTCTTTGACGTTTTTACGCATAATAATTCGTGACGATCTCATAGTTTATCTAAAACTGATTGAATTCGATTGTTGTTTCTGCGGTAACAGGTAGAGAAGATTTTCGCTCTTAAATTGAATAAATCAAATAGCAAATTAGCATTGATAGCGATAAGGCAGAAGCAGAAGAAAGTATCACATCATCAACAGCATATTTCTGAATGAATGCTCCATCAACTGAGCATTGAAAGATAACGATAACAAACAATTTTTTTGAAAAATAAATATGTATTTAGAATTGAAGGATTATGTAGGAATACTCGTATTTAGAGTAGTCATCTCCTTCTCGAAAATGCACGAGCAATATACGATCGATTTTGAACACGCTTGGTACATCACTGACTTGAAAAGCGTTAAATTTTTGTATTCAGGTATTTGACGTACACGTTGTACTGAATTTAATTCTGTGTGCGAGTGCCCATGCGTTTTCCAGGCACTCGCACACACAATTACGTACGCGCACCTACGCGCACCCACACGCACCTACACGCTCCGAGCTAGTGATTCTCGATAACTATAACTAACTCGACCGGGTTCAAGACGCGGAGTGTTCGCTCTACAGAAGTCGAGCGATGAGAATAATCAGCTGAAAATTTTGAAACTTCAGTTTGTTTTGGTGAGTCTGATGAAGCTACAGATTTCGAAACTTGAACGCTTTTCTCCGTGTCGAGTTTTTAGGAAAAGTATTTGTGTTTAATGATAAATGCTGAATAAGCGCAGCACATAGTTTACAAAGATATCATTATTGAGCATAAACAATCAAGGGATACATAAAGTATTTCGTTCTTGTTTATTTTCAATAATGATATCTTTGTCCCCTGACGTCTGAGAGTCATGAGCGAATGCATATTTCGGAATAACTGTCGTTACGCAACTTCAAAAAATTTGTTTTCATTTAGTTTTGAGCGTATTCCTATGCTTACCGAGTGAAGCGTCCCAGTTCTCTCGCTTCTGGATACTCCGTCGCTTACAACTGCTCGCAGAGCCCCAGCCTGACGTCGAAGCTAGTCTGTGAGGGCATTGAGCGCCTGTACCTCGCGAAACTCACACTAAGTCTGCATACGCAGTCATAATACAAGCACACTTTTCATAAAAACTCAAATTTTGGCTGGCTATTCACGACGAAGTTTGAAACATGCCCACGCGAAAGCGAAAATTCTTAAGAGTTTTTGTATTAATAAGTAACGCTTTTTCACGCGAGAAACCATTCACGAGCATCCATCAACAAAATTTTAAAATCTCTCCCCGAGTTCTTATATTTTATTACTAAAGTTCCATAAGTTCCGCGGAACCTTGAATAGAGTTCATCTACATATAGTGGGATTCCCGCTAGGGCCATAATCAGGCGCCATTTTTTGCTCGATCATCTATGATCACCCATAACTTGATCATCCGCAGCTCAGACATCGCCGTCCGATAGTTGATCATCGATGGAGAGGCAAAGAAGGCAAACTGGAACATCTACTGTATGATCATCGCAATTCAGTCTCCCAGGCGCAGAGACATCGTCGTCCGATAGCCGATCATCGGCGGCGGCGCGGCGAAGAAGGTAAACTGGAACATCTATGATCATCGCAATTCAGTCTCCCAGGCGCAGAGACATCGCCGTCTGTTAGTCGATCGTCTGAGGCGCGGCGAAGAAATAGGCTCTCGCTTGTCCCTTTCTGCGCAGTGGGTTTCGCTGCACGTGAGCCGGACGCTGCACAGGCTGGGCGCCTCCCCTCACGTGAGTCTCATGAGAGCACAGCAGCTGCCACCAAATCCTGATTAGATTTTTCATTGGAAACGATAAAGGTGAAGGTGCTGCACGCTCTCCCCAGCGATAAGAGAGTTTTTGTCCTATGGGCGTGGGAAAACCCTTGAACCGAACAAGAATAACACTCGTATTTATTTATACACTAATGCAAGATTCTAATCACAATGTTTTTATTCACTATTGAGGTATGAACGGTGGTCAGATTTGGGTTCAAGTTCTAAGGAAATTGATGAGAAAAACATTTTTGTCCCTAAGGTAGCATTCTCGAGACGTTGGAATTCTGACATAACTGACCTCAGAATTGTATAAAATTCAAATCATCTTTGGAAGAGTCTGGGATTTTTTTCTCTTTTTGTGTTGTTTTTAAAATCTTTATGTGTGTACTACGATCAATTCCTTACTATACATAAAAAGCTTCATAATTTTCCAGTGTTTGAAATCATTCCTTGAACAGGGTAAACATTTTTCGCCTCTTACATTGAACAAATAATTCCCCATTCTACGTAAAGAACTTCGATTCTTACAACGCTTCCTTGACGGCAAAATTGACTTGTATTTCACGGACTGTACAGACGAACTGATATTTGCATCGCTTGATGGCTTCAGGAAAACACACGCAGCAGATAAAAGAGGCCTAGACCCACCTGTGCGGCGCAATGCTGAGTCCCCGACGCCCTTTCGGATCTTCATTAGGATCGAGTTGACCAGGGATCCCCCAAGGCTTACGTAACGCTTACAGGCGGTCACCGCGTCCAAGCTCTTCATGATTGAGTTAAAAATGAAATATGAAAGGGGATCTGTTCTTCACTCATCGGCGGTCTGCTTTCGACTGGCATTTTCTGCGAGCAAGAATAATTCAAACGCCCTCATTAGGATCGCCAACGCCCTCATCAGGATCGCTAACGCCCTCATTAGGATCGCTAACGCCCTCATTAGGTTCGCTAACGCCCCCATTAGGATCGCTAACGCCCTCATTAGGATCGCTAACATGATCTTGTACAAGCACAAGCGCCGTACCACACGCTGGCTTCATTATTTTTACTTAATATCGATGTATGGTCTGATATTTTCCCCAACCCATCTCATACTTCGGATTTGTTTATTGTGGTATATACTGTCCGGCATTATTTATACAAGATTACATAATTTATGAACTCGTAAACGGCATTATATAGTTGAACGTTTTTTACAACTCATATATTACAGAGCTATTAATTGTGATAAGTTTTTGCAATGTGCGCTTTTCATTAGTTATAAAAAATGAAAAAAAATGAAAACAAATATATTCTAAGAAGGCAATCTACGTTAGTTGTTCTCGAAATTAGAACTGAATTTTGGAACATATTCTCGATGCATTTTAACTGAAATGACATTTTTTCTTTATACCTGTAATCTCTGATACTTACGTGTTTCTAATCTTACTAAAGAATAAACTTGAGTCGCATAATTCGTAAATTTTATTGTCGGTCAGCACTGAGATATTGAAATCCAACTCAAGAATTTGGGCTTGAGATCAGTTAGGAAATCTAACATAGGCTTTAAAAGGAACGTACTGTTCCTACAGAACATCAACTCTTCAATTTAATTTGACGATTACGCTCGCAAAAACTTACCATTTCCGTCGCACCATCGGGGAAACATTTTCCAGGGACGCTACACTGATACTCATGGACACCCCCGCAAACCCTGTTGCTTTGCTGCACTATAAAAAACAAAGAAACACGATTTCCGAGGTTGTGTGTCGAGTAACCACAGTCAGAATGTGTTAAGGGGAACGGAAAGGATGTGAAGACCTGCAGTCACACATACGTCATGAAGCGTTTGTCCTACAGCTAGATACTGGGTTCGAGAATTAGCAAGCCTCTTTACTCATCGGTACAGCATTTAGACGGTGGAGGCTCCGCTTTGACGCTCGTAATACACATTTAATAGGAGCCTCAGGTAGATTATTACAGCTCCAAGGAAGTCAGCAGTGATGGATGGCGGTTTTTCACCGCTGCTCTGCGATCTCCTGTGCGATTGTCGGCGCTTTTGTTCCTGGACGTGGCACGCTGTGCGAGCGGTGCTGCGCATGCGTGTACGGCGCCTCGATTGCGCTGTCATTTTGCTCATTGAGCGGGATTGGGGAGTGCCAATTGTGGCCGCTGATTGCCCACTCCGTATTGCCCACTCCGTCCTGTTCACTCCGTATTGCTCACTCCGTATTGTCCACTCCGTATTGCCCACTCCGTATTGCCCCCTCCGTTCTGTTCACTCCGTATTGCTCACTCCGTATTGCTCACTCTATGTATATCACCGACTCTAAATTGTACACGCCATACTGTACACTCCATGCTGTACACTCCATACTGTACACTCCATGCTGTACACTCCATATTACTCCCTTAATTGTATACTCGTGCAGTCTAATTTACTCATTCTAACGCATTCATTTCATCCTAATCACGGCATTCAGCGCGTTCCACTCTACTTCCCCCTATCACTCTCTGAATTTTCCTCTCTCGTCTTTACTCACTCTATTTTATTCTCTCTATCTATCGTTCGCTCTATTTCATGCAATCTTCCCCTCATTCGTTACATGCGGTGGGTGACTACGAAGCCGACGTATGCACGTGTACACGCACGGACGTTTGTTGTTCAGTGACTAGGGATATGAACAACGTGGATGACTCACTTCACTGCATTGTCAATTGTTGCTAATAATTTTGATATATGTGAACTTACGCTTTTTTCATACAAAATGCACCTTAAATCAAAATTCTCGCATTTCTCTCTGTATATTCCCATTGAAGCCTAGAAGATAATTCGGGTCTACAAGTTGTGTACCTTATGAATAATTTTTATTAGATTATTACTTATTTCTCACTTGACTGTCAATCTGCATCCAATGCGGAAGACTTGTGGTAAATAAATGTTTCAGATGCTCAATGTTTCAAAACTCAGGAAAAGTTTCAAAACTCAGGAAGGGTTCAAGTGAATGTTGCGCCAGGCCGCTACAGGCCTGAATGTCAGGTGTGAGTCATTGACTGCAGCCATTAATTAAAGCAGCTTGAAAATTGTGGTTTTTAGGGAAATTATTCATTTCTAATTCACGTCTTTTCCAATTTTTACCCTCGTGTATATTATAAAGCTGAATGATGCTTCAGTCTTAAAGTTCTCGTTAAATTTAGAGGAACTTTGTTCCCGAAAATGAATGTATGAACATCCGAAACGTCGGACTTATTAAAATTCAAAACGCCTTTTGGAAGTATTCTTTACTAACTACGACCAAATTTGAAAATTCCAGTAAGGAAAATTAAAAAACTAACAGAAAAATTATCAACAAACATATGTATGTCCTTGGTCTTGAACGAACAATTTATACATATACATACGTACTGTTTTGGCAGCTGACCCCTTAAGTATGATGGAACAGTCCTTGATTACACGGTGAAATAAAAAGGGACCGTGCTGGTAAGCCCCTAGACCGTCTATGTGCACTAAATGAATGGTCTGAGCACACCATTGGTATGTTGTTTTGATATTATATTCCCAATATTGATATTATGTTATATTACATAATAAATAGTGGACGCGCCCGCCAAAAATGGCGGGACAAATTCTGTCAATTTCTTAAGATGCCCTCTTATTCACGGTAGCTTTGACATGAAATATTGTTATTTGCAGTATCACTGATACGGATAGCCTTTTCTGACAGTCTCGCTGATTAAGAATTCGGACCCGGGAATTTTCTCCTATCTAAATCCTTACGAGCGTGACAGAGAAACGGACGGACCAACCAACCAAGCAACGCTGGGCTGTTATTGTACATATAGTAGGATAATAACAAGTTAATTAGCTTTCAGAACTACACGTAAGGACATCAGCATTATTTGTTTAGACATGTATGCATAGCATAGGTACCGCCACTGCGTTCAACTGAAATCCAACTATTAATATTTTCGCATGCGGGCATCGCACGCGCATGAGTATGTGCGCCACCTGCAGCGTGTGTGTGTATGTGTGTGTGCGTGTGCCCACGTACATATATCATTTCATCCCAGACTGCCTCAACCTTTCCTTTTTGTTAGCATTTGGGACACACACTCTTGTCTCTCTCTCCCTCTCTCTCCCTCTCTCTCATCTGCATCACAAATGTCGTCAAATTGCAGTCCCTGACGGAGGACAACATCAGCTCGTAAGATGACCGACTCCAGCGGTCCTTTCCAATTAGGTGCACGTGATAGATTGGTGGCAGACGGCACGTAGGATTGATCGATTGCATTCTACAGCGTTCCTTCGATTGATCCTAGCATGCGATTGGGGACGGAAATTGCGATTGGGATTGGTGACAGACGGCACGTAGGATTGATCGATTGCGTGCTACAGCGTTCCTTTGATTGATCCTAGCATGCGATTGGGGACGAAAAATTGATCGATTGTACGCGATTGCAGACGTAGGATTGATCGATGACACGCAACTCGGCACGTAGGATTGATCGACTGTATGCGATTGGGCACACGTGGTGAGTTTAGCGATGCGGATTTACAAAAGTATTTTTCCATTTCAACGGAATTACAAAGAATTTGTTCTCCATGGAGAAATACAGTAAACATACGATTTAAAGTCATAAATGTACACTTCTCTAAACATGCAGCACACATGTTGCTCGAGATCCCTAAACATTCTTGTATGAGGCGTCAAATTCCGATACCGTGCTCTGTTAACTCAGACTCCAGACTCCAAATAGACACTCCGACTCCAGACTCAGACTATAAACTCAGACTTCTGACTCTGACTGGGAANTGGGAACTCAGACTCCAGACTCCAAATGGTCACTTCGACTCCTGACTCAGACTATAAACTCAGACTCCCGACTCTGAGTGGGAACTCAGACTCCAGACTCCTAACTTGGACTCCGTTGCTCACCAGAGGCCATGAGCTCCTCAAGACGCAGAGCACCAGCAGGCTCAGGCGTGCACCTCTGGCGATCCGGCGCCCCCTGCAGCACACGCCCCAGAGGCTGTCGCTGCTCCCCACCTTCCCCAACTGCGAAATTCCCGGATAGCTTCTCAACAACTGCCGAGTTACCCATATAAGCTCAGCCCAAAGTTCCGTAAATTTGACCAGCATGAAAGCGAAACGAGATGTCGCTGTTAAGGAAGATCACACTTCCATAATACTCACTCTTCCACTAGGCTTCTCAAGATTTGCTTACTAAATTAAAGCACGAGTGTACGTCGTACGAACCAGACTTGGGCTTCGTTTCGGAGGCATGCGTTTTATGGATCGTCGAAGGGGGAAATTGCGTTTAGCTTTGGCTTGCATTAAAGTTAACGCATACGAGTATTTTTCTAGCAAGGAAAGAAATATGTTACATGGAAGAATCTCCGGGTTGAGCGGCATATCGATTGCTAAATTTTTATCTCAAGACCTGATTTTTTGCGTAAGATTCGTCTTTGCGTACAAGCCGGGGTTGTGGATATAAGTTAATCAGCTACGCATGCCTAAATCTCTCATGTTTCAGCGTGAGTCGAGAAATGTACATAAATTTACATAAGATTTTAAAGTTTGGTGTTTGCATAAGAAGTTGAATAAATCCATAAGCCCTCTACTCGCCTTACTGACCATCAATCAAATTTTGATCTTCAGCACCGTGAGTTAGTATTTTTAACTTGAAATAAAAAAGCTCACCACGACGTGTCCACAAAAGACTTTTTTTCACACATCGTATAGGGCCATAGGGGAACCTCCATTCACATTCCCCCGCATGAATTTTTAAAAAATAACTCATAACTCACCTCTGGAAAAAAGCCTCAAAGTAAAGTAAGGCGCTCATATCTCTCAACTAATAAATCGAAGGAATTGTTTAATATACCTATTCAAACATAAAATTACACCAGAGCTCCATCGTGTTGATTGAGGAGCGTCTGATCGTACCTCGT
Organism: Orchestia grillus; assembly: GCA_014899125.1. Taxonomy (NCBI): domain Eukaryota; kingdom Metazoa; phylum Arthropoda; class Malacostraca; order Amphipoda; family Talitridae; genus Orchestia; species Orchestia grillus. The sequence continues at coordinate 874 of VOMN01052099.1, read as the reverse complement.
AGAATGACTGCAGGTCTCCGCTGTTCAATGGCGAACAGTTCACAGCAATGAATGTGCAAGCAAATACAGTGATTACTCTCTGGAACGCTGTCATCAAGGCACAGAGCGCAAGTGAATAACAGAAAATTAACCATGGGTTTTACTACGGGTCGTGCGTTACATGTGTTTTAATATATCACTTGAATGCTGCTTGTTGCATTGCGATGATGTATGTATCACAGTCGATGAACCGCAGTAAGGTGCTGCTAGAAATTGTTCATTTTTTATCTGCATAAGTGTATCGTCATGAATCTCAGAGGTAATTTATTTGTCGGTATTAAAATGTATGCTTAAAATGCCTTAACTGTAATTCCAGTAAGGGGGGCATTTCGCCCGAACTCACTCGACAACCTGGCGCACGACTGATCAGTTTTGACGTGACTGATGGACCCTGGCGTAGAACTCATCAGTTTTGAAGTGACCGTCTAACTTCAGCAGCCAAGTCGCAGCACTCCTGAGAGCGTAGCCTTGTTATCGGGTCTCCTTTGTTTTTAGAAAAAAAAGAATTATTGGATGTTAAAGGATATTATGACGGGGGGAAAATGTTTCATTTCATCAATGGATGAATAAAATGACAATGCAAGTGAAGTAATAATATTAGGAGATGATGAATTTTATTCGCCTGCAGGTGAACTAATAAAACTGTCAGCCATGGCTGTCAGAACTGGGGCTCCAGTCGACAGACTCGTGCTGCCAAATGGCTCCCTAGGTACAGGTTGATCAGCTGCTCTGCTATTCGCGTAGGTGAAAGTTCGATTAACGTAGATGCGAGCGAAAACATAGAGTGTGAAGAAATGCCACCGTCCTGCTGTGGCCCCCACCGTCCTGCTGTGGC